>VZZY01001597.1:72942-113232 GCA_013400335.1 Eurystomus gularis
TCACCGCTGAGGCTGTAGCAGGTACTGGCAAAGTCCCAGACTGGGCTCAGCAGAAGAGAGGAACTGGGTTCAGGAGCTGGGTTCAGGAACACATGAATCAGGATCAAAAATGTCTGAAGGGAATGGTAGGGTACAGAAGGCAAGAAAAGGCCCCAGGGGAAGCAAAGTGGGCCAGCTGAAGGGTCCCAAAGGCAGACAGGAAGGGTCAAAACCATTGTGATCCCTCAGCTTTATACTGAATATGATGTATATGGGATGGACTCCCTCATTGGTCAGTTTAGGGTCACCTGCTCTATCTGCTCTGCCCTGCAGGTGTGACCTTTCACTTTCTGCACCCCGAACANGCTATTGTATTGTATTTTTATTGTATTCTATTCTATTCTAAAATTTCAGTCCCCTTATGGTATTCGGAACCCAGCAGGACCAGCCTTTCTAGTCATATCATAAAATACTCTTCTTCTCTAAGTCTCTACCACCTTTTAGGATTTTACCTTAAGATCCTTACCTCCCCTGTTTTGGTTAAGAAGTTGTTGGACTGGAAAATAAATACAGGCTTTGATGTTCCTGGGGCGCCTTAACTTCTGGTTTCAGATTATTATTTTTCTTTGTTGGGATTCAAACACTATCCTGTGATGGAGCACATAAGTAGATTACAACATTTTATTTCAGAGATATTGAGAACAATATCAGACCCTACATATGCAGGTATTTGAGTGAGTTTTGCCACATTGCTTTGCTTTCACTGGCTTTAAATTTACTGATCCAAATTCAGTCCAGGCTCTTGAATATTCTGAGTGACTGTATGGCAACTTTCCAACAGTGCTAGTCTGAAGCAAAGAAAGGCAAGATGTGTTGGGAAAGGTAAAATCCTTTATCAGGAAAGTTTGGAATTGGCTTCTTGTAAGTCAAGATGCAAACAAACAAAACTGTAGGCCATTGGAGAATGCCCCCATTTTCAGAGTTGTATATCCCCACAAAAAGGGCCAGACTTTGTCTTCAGCCTTATAAATATCTCATCACTGGAGCTGAACAAGTTGGCAGACAGCATCTTTGCAGAAGTGACGAGTTACCTAAATGTGGATATAGATGTACAGGTATTTATCTGACCTTGTTCCTACAGTGTCTGAGTACTGCATTGTCTTTAAGGAATTTGTCTTCATAGCATCCTTACGAGATGAAACACGTAGCTTTGCCTACTTTACAGAGGGGACACTAGCACCTGGGGCCCTATGGCCTCATTGCAAGCCTTTAAAGGCATTGAGGTAACTGGAAACAGCGAGCACTGAGAGTAAGAGGGAATTTAGGTCAGGTGAATCTATACCTTGCCTAACTGAGAGAGTTTATAGGTTTGAAACACAGGGACGTTACAGCAGTGGAGTACCTGTGCAGATGCAGCTGTATCTGCAAAATGTATGTGCCTTATGCAAATGATCCCTCCAAAGCCAAACAAGGCACAACAATAAAAGCTGGCAGAAGCCTCTAGCCTTTATGCAATTTTGCCTGACTATTTTCTTCATCTCCTAACTCAGTGGCAGAGTTATATCAACATCTCTTTGTCCCTGGAACAGCTGCCCCAGTGTCATGGACAGGCTGCTCCAGAGCTGGCTGTGCAGTGGGAGGGTGCCCTGCCCCAGCTGCTGAGACAGCAGGCACCATGCTGCTGGGCCAGGAGAAGGTACATGTGGTAGCAAGCGGCTAGCTTTCTCAAGCCTTACTCTGAGCAGACCCTTCATGTTTTGGCCTAGATCAGATGTGAAGCTTCCAAGGACTCAGAGGCAGGTGACAAGCTCTTGGCACGCATGCTGGTTGAAGCTTTTCACCATGCTGGATATGTTTCAGCGTCTGGCCTTATCAAACTAGCTAAGCGTTACTCTCCAAAATGAGTACTGTACTGCCAGACCTCTTGGAAGACTTCTAATAATACTTCACCTTTTTTTTTTATGAAGTGGAGCATTTGTCTTATTTTATTGCTTTTTTTGCAAATGTTAATGAGGGACATATTTCTGTGTATTAAACACATAATAGCCCAGCTACAAGGGATGAGCAATACTTGAACATATGATGTGCAAATACTTATCAAAAAGCAAAGTTACATATTAGACATACAAACGATAATATTATTAAAGTAGAACTCGCTGTAACGTATTGGGAATGTATTACTTTGTTCTTAGAAAATGTCTGTGCCATAATCCTCGTGACAGCTACAACCTGGTATCCATCAGAGAGTGCGATGCTTCCTTGCAGTTCCTGCTCAGCTGTGCCTTAAAACAAAGCCACTACTTCTGAATGTGAAACTTATAAAGCGCATGGTCAAGTTTGCATCAGCTCTCTACACTGCATTTCTTCTGTTTTCCATGGGGTACATCAAACCTTCAGGGCTCGCAGACCCTTAGTTAAAGAAATTAAAATAGCTCATGAAAGACAGGATTGTATAAACAGAGTCTGAAGGCCGTCTGTTTAAAATTAGGCCAAAGCAAATGCTGCAGCCAGCTCTTCCTTTCCCTTCGGTTGCCTCTCCCCCCTCGGCACTGCTGTGAGGGACACCTTTGCCAGACAGCTCCTGACCTCTCCTGTGCCCCTTTCTGACCCCCAGCCACTCAGCTGGTTTTAATTGCAGAAGGCTAGAACGAGGTCCTTCAGCATGTACTTCAGTGGCATTTCTTCTTTTCTTCTGCTGGATATATTTAAGGCCAGCTCAGCTGGCTGCAGGACGTGCCCCTCCGCCTCTTACCCCATGAGTCCATCAGGGAGGAGATTCTGCTGCCATCATCTTTCAAACAGGCATGAAAGATCTGAAACTGGTTCCTGGGGAGGGGATATTTTCCTTCTCAAAGACAATTTTTGTTTGCTTTTGGTAACTCTAACAAAAACCTGAACATGTTATAACACATTTTCTATCAGGCAATAGAACCGATAATCAGTTTGGTGACATCTGAATTTTTTTGACAGCTACTAGAGGTTTAAAGCTATTAGAAAATAATTTGCAAAATGGCTTTTATCAAAGTAGGACAAACAAGTCTATTTAATTGCAAAGAGGAGAATAGAGAAAGAAAGGGTAAAGCTCATGCCACCCATCTTCATAAGTAATTTCTTTAAGTTGCTCTAACAGTGGAGCTAGGGTTATAGGTGTGAAGATGGTACCTCATAGTAGGTGCAGATTTCCCATCCTAAGATTGGAGGAAGCAGTAGGGTGATTGATTCAATAAGATTTAAAATGAGATTACATGCTCTGTTGTGTGTTAGGATTGAAGTATTTCTCTGTTAGACTGCCTAGCAATATTTTTAAATTCAGCTTTCATATGGTGATTATAGATTTCTGGTCTTTCTATTTTCTATTTCTTTGTAGTATTCACCTAATCAATTCCTAAAGAGAAAAAAAATTATACTTATTATCATAACCAAAGGGATTTAAGATTCTGTGGGCAAAACTGTCAAATCATCTGGAGGATCTGAGTGACAAAATCTCATTACTTACAATGGAAATTGAGCAGTCCCACCATATAGAAATCTGATCCTTTAAAAGTATTTTTTGCTGAATGATTTTATTTCATTATCCAGGAACACAGATGCATGACATACCATCTTTGTTTTTGAGCTCCTGGCTCACTGCACACAATATTAGGCCTATTTAACCAGCATTTATAATGGTTACGGCTGCAAGAAAAAAAGCCAATGTCTGAGCAGAATAACAGGTGCAGAGCACCTGGAACAGTAGCACTAGGGCCAGTGAAGTGCCCTATTCATTCCAGTGAGCCCAAGGTGCAGTTTTATGATACAGCTGAGCCACTCTACATGCAAGCTGCTCACAAACTGGCCTTGCTCTCCTCCTCCACCATGTCTTTTGAGACAGCTCTGGTATCTCCTTGAACAGAGTTAAGACATATCAGGGAAATATCAGAGAACAAAACTTGCCTTCCAACCTGTCTCTACCCCCTAAAAGGTGGAAGGAAGAAAGAAAAGATGCTTTTCTATGAACTGAGAAGATGAGGAGAAACGGCTTTGAAATCTGTAGCCTGCAAATGTAAGAATCTGGCAAGCTATTCCTCTCCTTAGGTAAGGCGCAGTATATGATAAAAAACCTTCTCATCATAAATACTAGCTACCTTGTTAAACACCCCTGAGCAAGCTCTGATGGTGCTAACATACCTATGCTGCACTGGAAGAGGTCCCAGAAACTTAGCCATGGTAGCATTTTGCTGCTCCAAGCCCCAAGAGCCTGCCTCTAGCAAGTAGCCTTGGACAGAGGAGAAGAGGGATGCAGCTGCCAGCAGGACCATGCTGACATGGGACTCCACTTGGGACTTTGTTTCCTTCTTGGAGGTTGTTACACTACAAGAGTGTTTTGGAGGTTCCATGCTATACATTGCAGTTCCCTGAGAGGCTTACACCTGTGATCTCCTCCTTCTCCCTAGCCAAGAGTGCCCACCGCTCTCCTGGGGAAATACTCATGCTCATTCCCATATTCACCCAGTCAGCAGATGCATGAGCCAGTGGAAAGGATGGGACAGGACTGGACAGGGCTGGACTGGATTGGATAGCTAATTTGGGCACCCTTAGATGGTCTTAAGCCCATGAGAAATTTCTAATCAGCACAGGTGTGCATTCATGGCATAAAGAAGCCAGCCATGCTTTCTAGACTCACTTGGCCTGTTTATTGGCAATCACCTTCCAATGTGGAGTCCTATGTTGCTGTCATTTAGGAGACTGATTGCCCCTATTTGCTTAAGACCCAAGGCCAATGGGCTAACAGAGCTCCTGGACCAGAGCCCTATAAGAGTAGGGTGTGCACATCTTCCATGTATCTAATTTCAGAGTCTCACATGGGCAGAAAAATGGGAAGGGTCCACTATTCCCTCACTGTCTTACCCTTTGGGCTAGCTGATAGGAAAGTTTTGCTGTTAAGCCTAGTTAAAATCAGGATCAATGACCCACCAAATAATAGAGTGAGACATACTTCTCTCTATTACAAATTTCCTATTTCATCTAGTGACTCCACCACAGCATCTTCAGGAAATCAGATGCTGAATGAGAAGGAGCTGGCACAAGCTGCAGCTGGCAGGAATGCAGTGATTCTGGTCAAGACTGAAAAAGTTAAATGCTTTATGTAGTACATAAATGTTATCTTCCTTTGCCTCTATTTCTGCTCATGTCAGCACACAGGTCCCAAGTCATGCTAATCCCATCATCAAATTCAGAAAATCCTTAAAGCATCAGCAAAATATGCCTTTGACTATCCTTGCAAGCAAAGACCTGATCTCATCATTCTTGATGCTCGAAAAGTGGGGGCAGTAGTGAAGAGTCTCATTGTGGCAGAAAAATGCAGCCTACCTGTGCTGGCAGCTGCAGATGTCCCTGCTGTTCAGTCATCTCTTTGTCTTCCAAACACTGCTAGTCAAATTTCAAAAATTAATCCTCACATTTCACCATCAACTCAAAATCTACCTATCTCTTAGGCATTTTTCTTATCAAAAGAAGTATAGTTCTCACAAGCAGAGACCGTGAAGCAAAGTTTTAGTAGTGAAAACAGAATTAATCCACCCTTAAAGCACTCCTTATCATTTCCTTTTGGACAAAGATTTTCTCTTTTAATATTATGTGCATATTTTCATTACCATATCTCCACTTTTGCCTAAAGCAGGAAGAGATGAAATTCCCTGAAGCACAAACAAAAAAATAAGTTCAAGCATGATTTTCTTAAGGGAAAGGCAAAGAACAGTGAACTGGGTCTTATTTATTCTCATAAATCTGAAGAAAGTCATATAAGTTCAATATCATCAAAATCCAGGTATCCTATAATATTTCCCATGACCAAAAAATGAAGGTATCATATTTTGATCTGGACAGTGCTTTACAGCAACATTTCTGTTTCAGGAAATGGGAGACAAATTTTACATTAAGTCAAGGAAAAAAGATGGACTACAGTGGTAGATAAGCAGAATGACGGCATACCTTAGCTTCTTTACAAAGAGTAGAGTCTACATTTTACTTCTTTTTGAAAAGAAGGAGCTTTACTAGTTTATACGTCTTTTCTAGCCTATGTTGTATGAATTAACCAATTTCTGTGAAAACAGGCTGGCTTAATTTCCAGAAATGCAGAGCATAATGAAAGGAACCCGTCCCAGGTGTTAGTATTAGACACTGTCTAACCCATGCTAACATTTTTAAACAAAAACAACCATTGTCAGGTTTTTTGTGCTTTTTCTGTTGTTCGTTACTACTGAAGCAGCGGCTTTCCTAATGAAGAAATCAAACCGGAATCCGACACTTCAGAGTCAGAGTAGCTGCAGAGAACAAAACTATAATGAAAACAATATCCTTCGAGCAGAGTTTCACATGTGTTAGCTGTTACTATCGCCGCCTGTCTCAGTACTGCCGATCTACATAATCATGGTCTGCAGAGTGAGTTCAAAGGGCTTTTCTGCGTAGGAATCCGCACTGCTTCAGTTATAGCACAGCACAGCCTCACGTGGACAACCAGCGGTTAAAATCTAAAGAGAAAACCTCAGCCTGCTTCTGTCCTACAGAAAAGCAAAACTTGGCTAGTGCACACAGAAGAATGGACAAACACTCTTCTGTTGGTTTAGCTCTTAAGTATTTTGTCAAATCAGTATTAAATACTCCAATTCACGAATTCTCTGAGACCCAGGTTTCTTGTCCTGCTGTTATTTTCTTTTGCAGGTGTTGCCACTGCCTGGCTGCTGCAGGCAGGATCGTGGGCTGAGCAGGCTGTAGTTCTGGTATGATACAACTATCCTTATATTCATGTGGTTATACAAGTCTGTATTTAGACCAAGGCTCTCATCCCATAAATTATACTTTGCCATTAGCTTCAGGTGGTCCAGGATTTCACCTCAGACCTTTAAAATCAACAGTGCTGACGAGTAATACATTTCCATTTTAAAACCCATATATTCTAGACAAGAATGTTAAATAAAAGAGATCAGCTTGATCCTTTAAAAATCACCACTGTCAAATCAATTCTGACCCAAACTATCACACATGAAAAAAAGTCCCTCAGATGTTTCACTGGAAAGTTAAGTGAAGCAGACATAATAACTACCATACCGTTTCTTCTAGAAGTCCCCTAAAATCCATTGTGCCACTACTGAAAAGCTGATGGCTTGTGCTCCCTCAGCTGGTTAATTCACGAACATTTCCCAGAGCTACGCTATTACTGATGGCTGAATTTTCTGTAGCTCACTAATATCTTCACATGTGTAAAGATATTTGTCTCTACAAAAACCTTACAATACTGATAACACTTTGTATGAGATTGTAATTAACTCAGGAAAATAGAGTTTTCTACTATGGAATTCCTTAAAGCATTTATTTACTACTGTTTTCAATGGATTTTTATTATTTAAGCATTGTCCTCTCAGTGACAAGCACTCAGGACTGACCACGTGCTCTCAAACACACAGCCTGTGCAATCCATTCACTCCAATAACCCAGTGTAGACTTAAGTAGACAAGCAGCAAGCTTCTCATCCACTCAGCTGTGGTTTGTTTGAGGTTTTACTTGGAATATCAGGAAATTCAGTTTTGTCTCTGGAAAGGAGAGAGAAGGAAAATTATTTGCCATTATCTTTTATTCAATTTTTTCCTACACTTATTACTTTCTCATCTTTGCCTTTTTTTTTTGTTTTTTTTTTCAAATCTAATTGAAATATGGTAGGTGTACTTTTTCTTATTGAGTTACTGTAAAAATTAAACGCAGCTTCAGTATTATTATATATTACATATTCATTACATATATTCATTATATATCATTACATATTACATATTCATTACACATTCAGTGAAAATGTGTAATGAAGTGTCAGTATAGGAAATTCAATCTTTCTTTTTAATTTACACCTTTTGGGTAGATTAAAGTGTTACATGCTTTCAGTGGGAGTGGAGGTTTCCTTTAGAAGCCAAGAAGAAAAGGAAGAAAAAATAGGGCGTCTAGGAACTAAATTTCTCCAGTGAATAATTCTTTCATTATTTATGTTTCTTTATAAATAACCAGAGAGCAGGTGTCTTTCATGAAGAGCCGTATTGGATTGTTTGGTCAATTTTTAGTAGAGACCTGATATTTGCCTGTACTAGACAAGTAAGTTGAAAAAAAGTCATAGGGGTCTAGTCATTCCGTTTACCCATGCAAAACTGGCACTGAAAAGTGCTTCTACAAGAGCAGCTTGCTCATATAACACCAACCTGGAAAAAGTAAGCATCTCTTTTTTTCGCCATCCATATCTAACACACAGGTAATATTTCACAGAAATAGCACAGTGTTTTTTCTTGTAAGGAACTTGGTACGGGACTTAGAAATCAAATTAGGAAAAATTCACTGGTGCAGTTGAATTCAGAGACCCCTATGGAGACTGATTCCTGATTTTACTTAATTCCAAAGTCGTCTTTAAATTAATGAATAAAGAATCGAAAAGTCTTCAGAAAGGACTCAGATTCTTTTCAATGCCTTGAATGAAGGATAAGGCCAATTTGGTGCAGGAGAGTACTACAAGGTCAAAGTTAATTGAGTGCAAGTTGATAAAGGAGACAAAGTAGCAGCGCTGGAAAATGAAGAATGTTTTTCTCCCCTGGGTCTGCTGAGGCAGTGGTGATACCAGACCATGGTCAGATGTGTCTCAGCTTATGCCTGAAGCTCCTTGAGGAGCTTCAGCAAGTTACATTAGCTTCCAGCCTGCCCTGCGATGTGAGCCAAGGCAATGCTCAGGGAGAAAAATGTGGTGGTACCTGGGATGAAGACCACAGAAAAAGCCTTCAGCTTTTCACCTAGCTTTCTGTCAGCATTTTTAAGGCCAAACAGTCAGTTAGACAAAACACCTGTACACCTCTAGGCCACCCTTACATATAGTTACATCATAGAGTTTCTCTAATCAGAGAAAGGAGGACCAGCAGAAGACTCAAAGAATACAACTTCCCTATGGAGTGAATGATGGAAAACAAAAACCTTTCAACTGGTAGAAAAATGGTTTAGAGGAAATAATTTCCAAAGGTAACGTTTAGCAGTGTCTTATATCAAGCTTCCAGATGAACTCCAGGACTTGGTTACAGGGCAATTTACTAATTTCCAAATACGGTTGGGAGCCTAGCTTTAGAAATCCAAGTTTCCGGATACAAGCTTGTCTAACAGCAGGAGTTGTGGCCTGTTCTACTAAAATGGGAACCTGATGAAAATCTGATAATATTGTAAAAGCTCCAATGACAGTTTTGGGGACTTACAGCAGTAATGCATTCCATGAAGGAGCTAAAATGAAAGAAACTGTTCCAGGCAGGCCTTAAAGTATAAATTCAGTGTGTAACGAAACAGTAAAGCAAAGCTTTATCTAAAATTTATCTATAATAAGTTTGGGGAAGTTGGTTAATAATTTATCTCATATACTTTAAAAGTAATGGTAGCATCCACTGACAATCTGCTTCTTTGAAGTAATTTTCTGAAGGAACTGGGGAGGGGTACGTATAAATAAGATGTATGTGATTACTCTCCCTGTGAGGTATAGAGAGAGTTTACATCCACCCTTTTGTCAGGTGATCTTTTGCTAATCTGGTAACAAAACTGAAATGTGCCAATAGAAACCTTAAGAAGCAGACTCTGACGCAGAGAATGACATTGCGTTTCAAATGCTACATATTCACCTAAGAGAAGGAATACAGGGCTTACAACAGAAAATTTTTCCTACCCCTCTTTACCATAGGAAGATCCTGAATGTTCCTTTTCATCATTCTGCTCATTGGTGTCTGTCACTGAGTGTAAGACAACGAAGATTTATTTCTTGAGCTCCCAATTAATTATAAAGTAAGATAGTTTCCAGGCACCAGGGGCTGTGTTATCCAAAGTAATTTCTCCAGTAACATACAAAATATTTTTTCTGGTAGCTCAGAAGTCACTGGAAAAACTAAGTAAATGTACTGCACCATAAACAAAAATACAAATCAGGCTTATATAGGAAATATTCACCCAATTCAAACAACATGTTTTAAGGGATATTTACTTGAAATACACAGCGGAATTCCGTACAGACTTTGCAGGACATCATTGTTTGGATTGGTAGCCTTATCATTAGAAAACTCATTTTGCTTGGTTTATGGCACTTTGAAAGATACAACTGTCTCTTTACTTGGTGTTAAATATGTAACTCCAGCCTTTGCAGTCATCTCATTCAGAATTTACATCGTTTCTGGAAAACGCAGCCAATGCTAAAGGACATCACAGGTCACAACTTTGCTAAATTGACCTTTGGAGACAGCAATTTTTCTGCAGTGAGATGATATTTAGAATTTCCTGGCTCATTTGAAGGAAATTTGCGTGGTGTCTATGCAAGCATTAAAGCTGAAATAAGTTCTGTTTTCTTAATTCTGTAGCTAGCCAATAGATACCACTCAGTCTTAGTGGAAATGGGATATGACAGTTTTCATCTGGTGAAGCTATAAACAGTATCAAGAGGACAAAGAGAGAGAAGTGTAGCTGGCTCTGGATAAACCTCTGGCCATAAAGAGATCTGTTTTCTCTCTGAAGTGCTATACATACCTCCCTCATTACAAGTAGGCAGTGAACCTATTTAAGGTTGGAGAGAACCATCCGGGGGTTATGAGTGAGAAGTTTGTTAGTCCTGGAGGCAACCATGAGCAATGAATGAGTACTTAAGTGAAGGAATGGAGGACATAAAGCTGAAAATGGCCCACCAGTGCTTCATTTCCTGTAGCTAGACACGCCTTTTTGGAAATTTTAAGCTTGCCGTTGCCTTCCTCTCGGTTCTAGGGAAAGGGATTGTATTAGGAAGGGGGGAAGATGCCTGAAAAAAATGTGAAACCTATAAAGAGACAGCTGAAATCAGTTTTCTGCACTAGCCTTTGATTAGCTGTTCCCCTGCTCTAAACCCCTGAAGCTAAAAGAACTAAAAACCCCAGCCATAAACAATGAACGCTTTGAATTAGCTCCTCTTCATATGTCATGCCAGAGGAGAGGAGTGATGTGCCCACAGTGAATAGCCACACAGAAGGTCAGCTGTGATCTGCAACAAAATCCAAAGGTGAAAACTAATAGCTAAAAGCATCTTCAGGACTCTTAAGAAAAGATGAATTAAAATCAAGACATCTCTTAATTAAACAAGTAAAACATTTGTTAATGGATGAGAACAGCCACAATGTAAACCTGCCTGAGCACATAGTGGTGCTGGGGACTCCAGACTCTGTCCCCATGCAGCCCAACACTTCTGACCCATTTTCTTCTGCATTCAGCCTCCCCTAGGATCCTGTCTCGCTACTCAGGGATGCAAGGAGACAACAGATCTAGAGGAAAGGAGATATATCTAATACAGGAAATTCAATCCATCCACTAGAAGATTTTGTTCTTCAAAACACCAAGTAACTATTTGCTTCAGCTAGGAATGAAAAAAAAAACCCAAAAGTTCTTGCTGGTTGATAACAGGCTATCCATTCTGAAGAAACTATTAACACACTGAAATTGTAGTCTTGTTCTGAAAGCCATTCAAACAGGCCTATAAAGATCCAGACTTCAAGTCCACAAGAGAACTTTTCACACAGTGTGTTTATTTAAACAAAAAAGATCAAGGCAGATGCTTGCAAATGAGCTAGTGGATATTTTTTTTAAGAAAAAAGAAGCATTTACACCAAGATGTTAGGAGAAGAGCTTGAAGACATAAGTCAGAGAAATCTTAGGATTTTTGGTTTGGTTATTTTTTGCTAGAGATAACCTGTTCCAAGTCTTGTTTTTGGGAACCAGGTATTATGAGGATCCATCCCGAGGCAAGTGATTTTTTTGGTGCTATTTTGAATAATTATTTTTCTATTTAGTTTCCTATTTCTGATTTTCTTTCAGTTAATAATTTATATTGCAGACAATTTGGTGCCCTAGAGAGATTTCTTAACACCAGCGATTATCACTAAAAGCAGTAACTTCTTTATAGCCCCATTTTACATAAATTTCTTTAAAATGTAAGGGAAAAAAAAAATGAACTGAAAAGATTTCAGAGTTGCTCAGGAGATGTACCAGTTTCTGGGAGGCCAGGGGGCACGTGTTTAAAAAAGAGAAATAACGTAACCAAAGAAGCAGCATTTACTTATACAAAACCCTTCATGTATCATCTTCATTTACTATACCTCCTGTTGCATAGAACAACTAAAGCTAATCTCAACCTAACAATAAAAGAAAATCTAGGATACATGAAAAAGAAAAGCCTGCTCCTAGCTCTTCATCACAGAATTGCTATGGTTGGAAAGGACCTTTAAGTTCATCAAGTCAAATCTTTATCTATCTCTACCAGGCCACTTCTACACCATACCCTTGAGGACCCTATCTAGACAGCTTTTAAATACATCCAGGGATGGTGATTCAACCACTTCCCTGGGCAGCCTGTTCCAGTCCTTGATAACCCTTTCATTGTAGAAGTTTTTCCTAATGTCTAACCTAAACCTCCCCTGGTGCAAC
Source organism: Eurystomus gularis (assembly GCA_013400335.1). Taxonomy (NCBI): domain Eukaryota; kingdom Metazoa; phylum Chordata; class Aves; order Coraciiformes; family Coraciidae; genus Eurystomus; species Eurystomus gularis. Next base: position 85,396 of record VZZY01001597.1, read on the forward strand.
TTGAGGCCACTTCCTCTTGTCCTGTCAGTTGTGGCTTGTAAGAACAGACCAACACCCACCTCCCTACAACCTCCTTTCAGGTAGTTGCAGAGAGCTATAAGGTCACCCCTCAGCCTCCTCTTCTTCAGCCAAACAACCCCAGTTTCCTCAGCTGCTCCTCATAAGACTTATCCTCAAGACCCTTCACCAGCTTTGTTGCCCTTCTCTGCACGCTCTCTGGAACCTTAATGTCTCTCTTGTGGTGCCCAAAACTGAACGCAGTACTCAAGATGCGGCCTCACCAGCGCCAAGTACAGTGGGGTGGGCACTTCTCTCATCCTGCTGCCTACACTGTTCCTGATACAAGCCAGGATGCCATTGGCCTTCTTGGCCAGCTGGGCACACTAACCCTACTTGCAGTGTTTTGCTCACTTTTACCATCTAGGAAAATAACATGATGTTGCTTCTTGAAATTAAAATAAATAATTTATAATTAGGGTCACTAAATTTTATAGGGTCAAGATACACTTGTGGTTTTTTTTCTCTTTTAGCACCCAAGCCCAAGAAGAAAGGTATCCATATTTCATTTTATCAACTCTTTTTAAAACAAAAACAAACACAAACAAACAAGCAAAAAACAGAAAGAAAAAAACCAAACTGCTTTAGATCACCTGTGAATTTCTGTCTACTCCTTGGCCATTATGCTCACCATACTTCAGGAATAAAGTCTTCCAGAAGCTGAAGACTTGCACAGCTCAGCATGGAGGTGGTTTTTTTTTTATTTAATATAATTTCTCTAGTTAGAAAGAAAATGTATGTTAAAGTGAGGTTGCTCATTTAGCCAAGGATGTGCTCAAAAAAATCATTAGATGATTATAAATAGATTATAAATAGACAGATAAACATCTGTTTATAATCATCTAATGATTTTTTTCATAGATGCAACAGCAAATACAAAGCTGCCATTTTCCCTGTGCATGCACGTGGTTCAGGAAGGTCTCTGTCTCCAAAGCTTTCTTTGTGTCTGAAGAGTCTATTCCTAAAGGGTAGTTGGCAAGTACAGACCATTTACTTTCAGGTATGAAGGAGGAAATACATATTCAGTGTTTGCACTTACAAGATTAACAATGGAAAGCATGGAGAACCTGGATATACAAGGAAACTTGTTTATTCACTGCTAACAGATTTTTTTTTTTTTTGTCAGGTCTGACTCTTTTAATAAAGGCATTTTTATGTAAAAAATACTACTACACAACAATATAGTAGGTGGTTCCTGTCATCCTAAAAGCTAGATATTTCCCTATTTTCCCTTACATGTGCCATTAATTTCTGTGGTGCATGTTAGGAATAGCTATAACACCAGTGTTATAAAATTAATATGGCCATGGAAAATGTGCACAAGAGACACAGCAGCTACCGTATTTTCCCAGTATATTCTGTATTATTTCTAGACCCTTTCCATTATAAGACCTGTTGAAAATTTCCATGTAAAGGTTCTGACCCAAGACAATTTAGGGGAGAACCTTTGCAGCTCTACTTGTTTGATAATTTCCAAGAGTCATCTTAAAGCATCCTAGTTATTTTCCCTTTAAACTGCTCCTGTGTTTCTGAACTTTGAAGCAAGTACTTTGGCAGGATGGTTACTTTGTCCATGATGTGCCGATGTGGAAAGGAGTGAGAATGGGAGAAGATGGGATCATGGATAGGGAAGGGAAAAAGAAAATACACAGCTGATTAGGTTGAGGTTGGTGGAAGTGGTCCTTCTCCCTTCTAGGGCTGGATATGGATGTGTCTTGAGATGACAAACACTAGAACTGGAGGAGAAACTGCAGGAATGAGAGCTTGGGAAGGAGGTAGCAAGTGGGAAGGGAAAAAGATCAGACAAGGAATGATGCTCTAGGGAAAGGTGGAGGTGACAGAACAAAGTGCATGAGAGCAGCTGAGGAGCTCAGAGCATGAAACTGGGAGCACCATGGGGAAAATTTCAAATGGCAGGCCTCAGGCCTGCCAAGGATTGGCTTGGTAAGAAAAATTATACTGGAAGCTGAAAAAATGCAGAGGAAGATACAAAGCCAGGGAAGAGGCCTGGCACAGAAACAGATGGGAGGAGAAAGATAGAGCAGAAGGTCAGACTTGAGGCTGGAAAGAAATGTCAGAAGAACCTATGCATCACTGAGGGAAAAAAGAAAAAAAAAAAAGGCTATGTTTAAAAGAATGGTTTTTTCAAGTGAAGGACTCAAAAACTATTCCGTATTAAAGCTGCCTGTGAAACCCTAGCTCAATCGTCTGACTATTTTTATCACAACTCTCACTCAGATTAGCAACTGTTTGCTTTCATGACACCTCATCATTACAAGGAAATCAAAAAGCGGCTGGACAAAATAAACTGTCTGAATTTCTTTCAGCTTTAGTCTCCTAACAATGATACCTGTTCCAAAATGCACCCAATACCAGCTGCATCAGAAGATAAATGTTAATTTTCAAAATACCTCAATGAGGGATATGAAACATTATGAATACCCACGTGCTGCAAAGAAAACACAAAGAGAAGATGGTGGTGAAAAGATTTTTTTGCAGTGTAAAAGTAACAGAAAAACAGCCATTACAGAGTTCACTGAACAGAAAATGCTACAGTATACTCTAGGTAAGTGTAAGTCACCAAGAATATCATCTGTTCCTAAAACTTATATACTAGTAAACAACCTGTATCAAACAACAAATAAGCAAGCAGCACACTGTAAACCAGGCAGAAGCATATTTCAGGGACATCTATCTGAGGGCAAAATGCAACTGTGATTTGTGTTGGAGGCAGGCAGAAAAAATAGGTATTGCAGAACTAGGAAAGCGTAACAAGCTATAGAAAAGTACAGAGAATATATTTAAAAGCATTGTGAATATTTAAGATTTGCATCAATATCCTATCTATTGGGACCATCAGGATTCAGGGCCACTATGCAACCAGAAAAAGTCTCATTAGAAAACCCCAATATAAAACAGCAAAGCCAGAAATTATAGGGAGTATGGGGCAGTACTAACAGTGAAGATCTGGGAGAAGAAAGTGTGAGCTAAATTTTCTTCAACTGTTCCTTTTAAATGCTTCTAAATCCTATTGTCAATGGTGATTGGAGTATTTAGAAGTTCCCCTTCCTGTGGCCTTCTACCAAAGTCTCCTCTGATAGCAAGACTTTGGAGAATGAATGCATTTTAAAATCCACTTTCTTCATCAAGCAGACAGAAGAACCAGAAAAGATGCAGTAAAATGTCACCCTCTCTATTAATAAGGTGCATTATTTGGCTTTTTTAATTTAATAGTAAAATACTTCATTTAAGGGTCGCTATTGATAAAGAGTTACAGTCAGAAAATGATGTTCAGTGTCCATTGAATTCTTTTGATGCCCCCTGCAGGTCATGCTGGAGCCTAAAACCTCGTAGGAAAAAACCCTCTGGGTAGTATCAAAATGCCTATTTTATTAAGAAATAGAGCTGCTTCCATCTCAGCTTGCCTCACAAACTTACAGACACACAGTCCTTCCTGTTCCAACATGCACAAGCAAAATGCAAAACAATTCTAGATTCCTCCTCACTGACCTAATCAGGCAGAGTAACAAAGGCTGATGGAGCAACGCAGCACGGGCTGTGGAACGCCAAATATAGGGATAAGATTGGAAGTGCCTGCAGTACATAAGACTCAGAGGAGTCTGTTCCATCCCTGTGAGGACACGCAGCTTTGCTGTTTTCTAACCTAAAGATACCAGTCTGCTGTCAAAAGCTTTTGCCTCCACATGATAATGACTCATACAGGTGAGCAAACTTCTGAAATAAGTCAATGCTAGGGCTAACATCGAGTCAGTCATCTTCAGGAAGTTGAGGGCTTCTTGTTGCAGTGGATTTTCCCTCCTAAATGTGCTCCAAGACTTAATAATACCTGCCTGAGAGCCAGTAATTTCTGGGTTCTCTTCTCCAACCTGGTGCAGAGTACCAGGATCCTTGGGGACAAAGGTGATAAAACCACACTAGCAGGTTATTTTTCATTATTTTACTTTTTAACTGTGAAGACTGCACACATTATACATTTCTCATAAGGGATCTATTCTTCTAGCTGTTTGGAAAAGGCTGGCTTTCTGAGATGAAATATTCTACTTCAGTACTCAGGAGGAGGGAAAAACTATAATCACACATCATTAAATGAATCACCCCACTACCCTAGCAGGATGTAACAGGATATACAGTGTGCTGGAAAGAACTGCTTTGGAAAGTAAAAATTACTCTTTCTTTAAAAAACAGGATCAGTCACCTATCATTTTTTGGAGAAAAAATATGTGTGACCACAAAGGCATGAGGCAAGTATGGTGGGATAATTCCCAGCTAAAGAATATTAAGGGGATGTATTAAAAAAGAAACAGAAGACAGAAGTTTCTAAAGGATGTTTGTCAGATGAGTTACAGGGAAGAGAATAGCCCTGAGAATAGATAATTAGCAGTGGGAAATTAGTACAGAGGAATGTAAGGTTTTTATAACCTTTTTGTTCCTGCTGTCTTCTGTTTTTTAGGAAAAAAATAAAAGCCCTCTGAGGCAGGTCGTCAAAGTTTGATGGACACACACAAGCTGATCTGGGATCATCTGGAACTCTTAAATCAACATGCAGCAGTTTGGAGCCAACATGCAGCCGGTGAGAATATGACGGTTATGAGAGAAAGGACACGAGGTGCAAGCAAGCCTCTCCAGAGGCATCGCTCCTATTATCTGGTCTCTATTACACAGATGTTAACTCCGAGTTGTTCTGTGCACTTGGTTGATAGCTAATGTCTAAGGTATCATGCTTTTCTTCTGAAATGTCATCTTCCTATTGTGAACAGTGAAAGAACTGCCATGCTGAGGTTTGAGGGTTGGTTGCTTTGTTTCCTAGGGTTTATCTCTGCCAGCCTCTTGCATGATAACTGTGCCTTGGCAGAGAGTACTCAGAAGAGATTGCTGTTTCAAGTCTTGCACAGTTTAGGGAAACCAGAATAACTTTTCACATCTACTCCTTGGAGGGGACCAACTGAACTAAATTTCCTCCCCAAAGAGTGAGAGGAAATTAAAACAAGTGTTTAAAAGGAGTGGAGTATATGCTCAAAATGTTTGTGAGAAAGTCAGTTTTAGTTAACACACATACTATTGTGATAAAGCTTTGAAGGCATCATTTATGTTACTCACACTGAAAATTCAGTATATTTACAATTCATAGCACTTCTTTGTACACAACACCATTCACCTCAAACTTGCTCTGATTTATTCTGCTAACTGAGGTGACGGTGCTGATTCGGACTTCTTCATACCACAAAAAAGTGGCTGAGTGACGAAATGCCCTGAATTCAGCAGGCAGTAATGGGCACTTGTTCAGCTGTACAGGGTGCCAATGGGCAGACACAGGCCGTTGTGTTTAGTAAGTCTGTCATTACAAGGCATAAACTGATGGACAGAGATTTCTTACCCATGATGAATGAAGGAGAACAAGAAGAGGATAGACTGACATTGCACATCCTATTCCCTGAGCGAACATTGCCATTTGGGCATCCACACTTAAGGAAGCAGATCCTTTCTTTACAGATTGTAAAGAAATGTGGAATAGGGGAAAATTCACACCAGCAGCATCTTCATTTAGGGTGAGCGCCACGAAGACTTTGGTTCCTGATCCAGTCTGCTGGATGCCCAGCCTGGTGTGCAGCCCAAGAGTTGCAGAGTAAGCCCTTGCAACACAACAGAAACCTCTCCCCAAGAAAGTGTCAGCCAGAAAAGGTCCTGTCCCTAAAGCACATCACTGGGTCACTGCAGTTATCCTTACCCGGCTGAGCTCTGACTGAACAGAGAAGAGTTGAGTTCCAGAAGGGGAATATAATTGATTCTCCCTTAAAATAGCATGTGTAAAATTGGNNAGGTGGTGAAGGAGGAAGGCAATTTAGCTTACTAAGTTTTATTTCTTCTGGCATGAGGCATTTCACTTGAACTAGTTTTATAGGATCCTGGGCTTTGCTAAATATTTAGTAATAAATTGGGAAATGTAAGCACTTTTACACTTGTTATGAGAGGATGAAAAAGCAAACCTTGTTGCTTAACACAAATTGTAACTCTTGTGATTTTCTTTTCCAAATTCTCAGGAAGTTTTCATTGTAGAGGTCTCATGTTTCCAAGACTTCCTTTAAAAATTAATTGCTTAACAGTGCCCTCAGTAATATTTCAAGAACCAGCCCATTTAATGAACTCTGCTGTTGCCATATGAGCACCACATTAGGCTGCATCTTTGCAGTCTCATTTAATCTCTTGCTTTGATTTGTAATTCTTGCAGCTTCAGAAATTGGCAATGAGGGACCTCCAGATCCTTAGTGAAGGCCAGGCAAGGAGTCTATAAAGTTGTTTTCACTGTGTTGCCATTTTCAAAAGAAGGGGTAAGCAAGAGCAGCTGCCCTGGATCTGCTCTTGATGGCTTGCAATCCTTGATCTCTTTGAGCACAGGCTGCTGCTGACTTCTAAGGTCCCACGCCAGCTCGGCAAAGCCAGCAGAGCTGTTGCTTTAGACACTGTCATTTAATCATCCAAGGTAAGAAAATGTATCACAGATCTGAGACAAGAAAGGAATTTGCTGCTGTGCTTACTTTGCTTTGCTTAATGGTCTATCATGTCATTCCATTTTATCCCCATCTTAACATGGTATGAAGAATCCTCTAGGCACCCTTTATCTAAGATCTCCTGCAGAACAAATTGCTTTCACTTCTTTAAGTTGTTCTCACTTTCACAGTAATACAGCAAAGGAAAAGAAAGTTTCTGATGATTTACAGCAGGAAGCAGATAATGTGCCCTCCTGGCATCACTGAAGGAGAAGCGGAAAGCTTTCATAAACACATTTCTAAAAGGCAAGATCAGGAACGGTACACTGCAACTTCAGAAAGGCCCCAGCTACAGAGTTTGCATTTATGTCCTGCATCTCTTGTACTTTGGGATTGTTCAGCTCTCAGTTACAGATCTAAGGCTTCTTTTCCATGATATTACAAGTTAATTCTGAATTTTAAAAACAGCACTACTAAAAGGTTTTCTGTGTTGATATCACAGTTGTTTCCCAAACAATGGGAAACAAGACGGAAGAAAAGCAGCAAAGGCTAGAAGGCTAGGAGTGGCTGGAAAGCTGCCTGACAGAAAAGGACCTGGGGGTGTTGGTTGATAGTTGGCTGAATATAAGTTGGCAGTGTGCCCAGGTGGCCAAGAAGGCCAACAGCATCCTGGCTTGTATCAGAAATAGCGTGGCCAGGGGGACCAAGGAAGTGATTGTCCCGCTGTACTCAGCGCTGGAGAGGCTGCACTTCGAATAACATGTTCAGTTTTGGATGCTCACTACAAGATATACATTGAAGTGGTGGACTGTGTCCAAAGAAGGGCAGCAAAGCTGGTGAAGGGTGTAAAGAACAAGTCCTGTGAGGAATGGCTGAGGGAACTGGGGTCATTTAGCCTGGAGAAAGAGAGGTTGAGGGGAGACCATATCACTCTCTACAACTACCTGAAAGGACATTGTAGTGAGGTGGAGGTCAGCCTCTTCTCCCAGAGAACAAGTGATAGGACAAGAGGAAATGGCCTCAAGTTGTGCCGGGGGAGTTTTAGATTAAATATTCAGAAAAACTTCTTTACGGAAAGGGTTTTCAAGCATTAGAACAGGCTGCCCAGGGAAGTGGTGGAGTCACCATCCCTGGAGATATTTAAAAGACTTGTAGATGTGGTGCTTAGGGACACGGTTTAGTGGTGGACTTGGCAGTGTTAGGTTAATGGTTGGACTTGATGATCTTAAAGGTCTTTTCCAACCTAAATGTTTCTATGATTCTATCATTCAAGCCATTCAGGTCAGAGGTCTTTTTCTTCTGCATATGCAATGCCCTATAAAATTCTGCTCAGGACCTTGAGGCTATGGAAAGGATACTGAAGGAACATTTTAGCTAGAAAAAATCTCCCAGGAAAAGTCCTATGTACTTGTTAACACTGAAACATTCTTAAAATGTATGTTGGTTTCAAATAAATACTCACCTCATACAGCAAAATAAGCTCTATCATTTTGACATTATCAAAGTAAAGGAAAAAAAAGTCTAAACAATGTCATACAGTTTTTCTGACTGTTCAGAACTTGCAGCAAATGAATGAAAACACATATTTTGTGGAGCTTGACTTTTTTGTTATTCCAACAAAGAATAGATAGTAAACCTTCCTTGAGGCCTTCTGCCATTAGCTTTTGCAGAGGAAAAGAAGGAAGGATTTTTCCTAACTTAATTTATATTTTTACAAGGATTTAAATAGTACAATACAGCAATAGGTTACCATGCCCTGTAGAAGGCCCAACATTTTCACAGCTCTGAGTCCAGGAAAAGGTAGTCCACAGATGGATGTACTTCCACAACACCCCATGCACAAAGCTGGCAATAAAAGCTAAAACCTGTTCGTTTGAAGGCAGAATCTGTGGCAAGGTACAGCTGTTTGAGCTAAAACACTGCAAAACAAACCAGCTAACCAACATCACATGTTTGCACCCCCGCTCTAACATGTCCATTCAAGGCTTTAATTATATTTATAACAGAGACTAGAAAATACACTACAGAAGGGCTGGAACAAAGACTAGCTTCTGTGACTAAGAGAAAACAGACGTGTGCTCATTCAAAGGGCCAAGAAAACTGTATGAGGTTGGAGAGAATGGGAAGGAAGGTGGCAACAGCCTGAAAATCGCATTACTATGTCTCTGTGAATAACTGATATTCTTCTGGAGATTGTGAGTCCTGGGGAAAAAGAGAATGAAAAGGTATTGGTTGTTGCTGAAATGAAAATCTGAAAGAACTACTCAGTGAGCAAGGTTGCTCAGCAGTTTTGGATATAGGATAGTCCATTCAGCCTCAACCTTTTTGGATCTGAATCAAGAGAAACAATCTAAAGAAAGGGTTGGAGTCACACAGTTGCTGGTGCTATTTAAATGACTCATTAGTTAAAACTCCAAGCCAGTAGAAGTGCCAGATTTTTTTGATTCTCCCATTTTCAGAGACTGAAACCAGTATTGCTTGTTCTCCAGGAGAGATCCATTCTGATTTTCCTGCCCATACAAAAAAGCTACAACAGGCAGCACTGAATGCTCCAAGTTCTAAAGCACTTTACAAGCTAGTATTTGAGAGAGAAAACAAAAGTCAAGGTTTCATCTCATAACTCTATGGAACAAAGAGACATCCCATGGAAAACAAATAAATAGAAGAATATCCTCACTCATCTACAACTCTGAAAACGGAGCCTCATTTATACAAAGGCTGAACTATATTACAAGCCAAGCTGTTTCTCTCATGATGTTCTTTATAGATTATGCTCTAGGACTAGACAGGTTAGACAGAGGCCTTGGTTAATCAGTGGATTAATCTGGCTTCAGCTGTTTTGTGTTTCATAACCTATTGCAGTATTCATTTGTACTGTAAAGGCTGTAGCAGAAGTAAGTTGGTGGTTACATATACAGATATTTCTCAAGCATTAGAAGAGGATGATCTTATACTGTTCCCTTGATCTGCCTTTCCATTTTTAGCCTTAAAGAAAAACATTGCAGGAAAAAGCACTTGAATTGCAACATCACTAAAGTCTGAGAAAAAGCTGCAGTTTGCTTCTGTGTCAGGATTAGTGGATGTGACTCATTTGAAGGTGATACTAACAATTCAGTAAGCACTGTTCACTCCCTGACTTCTTTACAAGGCAGGAATCAATGTCATGACAATTTAACTTGTGAGTATATTCTGATTTCCTGACGTGACCATTGCACTGACTGCTCTGAAAAGCAGTCAGTCCTATACCATTCGCTTAATGTTAATTGCACTGCACAGACCATGGGAAGAAGGCTTGTAAGAGCAAACCCTTGTGCTAGGACTTCTTCCAGCACAGGGACAAGAAAGTAAGACTGGGAATCAGTCTCCTGGAATTTCAGTCACATGTGAAAACTTAAAGAAACATCTCCTTTCTCACCAAGCTTCTTCTAGTCCTCAGACTGGTTTTGCTGACCCACTGTTTCCACAGAAGCCTGCTTTTGAAAATTAACGCCCATTGGATAGTTAACTGATATTAACCAAATTTGACAGCACATGCAACCTGCTGGGTTCCTCTTGACCATGGTCCAAAGATATACTGCTGTGGTTAGTGTGATTAGTAAGACATAATTAGCCTACAGCTATACTGCAGAACCATTAGTCCATATTGTTGCCCCTCTCCTGGCGCAGAGGCATGCAGGTGATATGGATGAATGCCATCAGTTAACATCAGTTATTCTGATCTCATTAAAAAATCATACATGGCAAGGGGTTTTTTTGAACCAAATCACTTCCTTTCACATCATCACAGAAAGATAATAGTGTTACATGTGAAAGGAAGGCTAAAGTCATACAAAAAATAGCTGCTATAATTCCTAGTGAATTAATATCTTTGCAGATGGTCAAGAAGGTTCAAGTGCACAGTAAAATGATTGTTTTTTCTTCCGACAAATCCATGTGAAAAATACACTGAATACAATCAAGCCAAATACTTAGTATTGTAGGTCAAATTCCTCAAACCAGAACAGCTACTTGCTACTCTGCTGCTAATGTAATCTATTAAGCACTCTTAATCTGACAAATGAAGGACAAAGGCATTGTAGTGGTAGTCTTGCTATCTGCTTATAATGCCTGCAAAGGGGCTCTGAGGACTTTGCTCTCATCACACCCCAGAAGCAGCCATACAACTCTCCCTCCCTGAGCTCATGGCAGCAGGGTGTGCAGGGCAGGAGCGGAAGATTTGGCAAAGCTGCTGTGCTTCTCATCAGCTGAGAGCAGCATGCTGCATTGCTCAGCTGCACATCAGGACCCAGCTATTGCTTTGTGCTTTGATTTTCCTTTCAGAAAAACTAAGCTGGCAACATGGCTTTCTTACATCAGCAAAGCTAAAGTTCATCTATCATGCTGATTTCAGTTAGTGTATTAGTCATTCTGCCAGGGCAGTTGCCAACCCTCAGTCATTCTTCCTGTATGAGCTTCTCAAAGGCTGACTTCTAGATCAGGCGTATGTGGGTCCAGTGCTTATTTTTGTTCTTCTAAGCATTTTTAAAATTCTTCCTCAGTTCAGCATGGTGATACCTCGTGAAAAACAGGTGAGCAGGAGGCTGCTTTAATGCACTTCACCCAGATGTGCAGCAAGGCCATGCTACTTGTAGTCTTCTGCAAGTAAAGCAGATGGATCGGAAAATAATGCTAAACTGTGCTCTTGCAACATATGAGAAGCACATTATTCCACTCATACAAAACCAGTCAACCTTCAGAGAACAGACTGACAGTCACTGGGAGTTTTTCAATGGATTTAAAGAAGGAAATGGCAGGAAGGCTCAGTCTTGAAAACACGAATTAGTGACAGGGTGTTTTCCTGTCAACAACCAGGGTGGCCCAGGGCCACACCCAATATAAAATTGGAATCACTTCTTCAATATTCTCAGTTTAATCTTGTGTGTGTCCATACAGTCACTTTGCGGTGTTTTGGTCATTGCTCTGCATTGCCCTGGGCACAGCACTCTGAAATGCCTGGGATGGTTTTGTATCATGGCCTTTGCTTTCTGGATGCTGGTGTGGCAGTGTGGCTCAGAGGTGGGACTTTCACATCCATGCCTGTGGAAGAACTCACTGAAAACACAGGAGCCCACTGAGGTGTGAATGAACACACCGAATCAGAAATCAGGTGCAGTACCTTATTGGATCGATACAAGTTATAGAGCTCCGTCTTTTTAATCCATTTGACACTGCTGCAGCCTTTTGACTTAGGAAGAAAGGATGCAGCAAGATGTTTCTGCTGAAGATGTTAACTTGTATAAAGTTAAATCCCTAATGCAAAGTTGGGGAAACAAGTATCATTCACATCAAAATGGGAGCCCTTGGTTCAGCAGTCTGCCTAAAGACAAGCTTTCTGACATGGGTAAAATGCGTGTTTAATATGCCAGCTAGATATTTTGACAGCATGGTGTTTGTGTGTTGCTTGTGTTTTAACCATCTGGTAAGCACATTAATTCCTCCAGAGAAGGGGGAGACAGCGACAAGCACGGCAGAGATTTACGCAGTTTACATTATGGCTTTACACCCAACCGTGAGGTCGCAGCCCTGCACCCCTGGAGCAGAGTTTGGCAGCAAACATCACCACGTCAGAGGAGACCAGACACAACCCTTGCACTCGCAGGGACACATTTCTTCCTCTCTTGGCAGCTGACATGGATTTCTGAGAAGCACAAGTATGAGGAAAATAACCCTGAGCAGGCCGTCTGTGGGAGGTGCCATCAAGGCTCTTGGAAGTGCTACCACAGCACACCACAATGTGCCAGTCTGGTTCAATCAGTGTTTGCACAACATAGCAGGAACTAAATTGTGTGAAAGGAGTAACAGTATGGAGAAGACACCAAAACCAATTCTGACATGGTTTAGGGGAAACCAACACAAATAAAAGTTGGCAGGCTGTAGCCATCAGAGTGGAAGATCGGCTTTCAGAAAACAGGCAGGAAAGGTGTGAGGGAACTTAACTTCCTTTCATAATTGTTGGTTCTCCTACCTTGGCACAAAAAGAAAGCACGTAGACATTATACTCTGACTGACTCCAGGACACTAGAAAAAAACACCTCCCTTAATTTTAAATGCAACTACCAAACAAAATTCTGCTACTCCTACAAGAGCTGCTGGTAGGTAAGTTTTCCCCTTGTCAGCTCTGAGATGCTCACAGGGGATGCATCAGTTAGCATGGCTGTGGATGACACAATCTCAACCGTTTCTTTTTTTGGAAATGAATATTTCTGTCCTCCCCTGTTAACCTCATGTAAGGTTTTGCATGAAGCAGAAGGGTCAGTCCCCTAAATAATGTCATTCCTGTATTCCCATTGTTTTCCACTGTTGCAGCCTGGAGTTGTTTATCAGGTCAAACTGGTTCAGGTGTAGACGAAGATGCATCTAAAATCCTTCACTGTGGTTTGTCATCACTTCCAGTTAAGGCAATTTTTGGTTTTGGAAGTGTCACTTTAAGTCATCACAAATGTCACCACATTTCAGCAAAAGCAGCCATGTTTTTTTGATAAAGCACATCAAGGTGACTAAATTGTTGATATTCAGGTTTCCACATCTCAGAGTGCACGTGCCAGATGAGTATTATAGGATAAATTAATTGACTTTCAGAAAAAATATTTGGGTCCTTCCTATTGCCATTAAGTGACATGTAAATGCTCTGAAGTTTTGGTGGGCAACAAGCCACAGTTTAGGAAAAATGCAAACCAAAATACTGTGATGATAGTAGGTAATAGACATTGGGCATAGTCTGCCCATAAGTGACCACACGAGTCATTGTGTTCCCAAAACCTCACACTTAAAGATAGCTGTTTTCACTACTGGTTTTATGTGACCATATAGAGGGGATGGAAAGACAACCCTGAGTGACATGTCTCATGAGCACTTCTGCAAAGGTGAAGAGGGTAAGAATCTAGCATCCAGAACTGTTCTAACTTTACATCATACCTCAAGATAAGGGCAAGCCAAGATGCTTCTTATTTTTGTCAGAGTTCTTCCTCGGGAAATAACTAAAAGCAAAGGTCTTACAAGAAGCTGGTTTAAGGAACTTCAGATTTTATTTATATTTCACCTACAAATACGCTCACAGAGAAGTCCCTGGTTTTCCATGCGAGTGACAGACTATTAACTTTTAAAATGAAAGTTCTGTTGAGAGTGGATGTGGCACAGTGAAAAATGGGTAGTCATGCTGCATTGCCATCATTTCAGATAAATGCTATTTCATTCACTTCCATCCATGGTCCTAAATAATACAAAGAACCCAGCTTACAGAAGCTAAGTTTCTATGTAGTTGAATCCATATCCACAGAGTTTGATACTGCACTCGAAACCAATTTACTTCCTTTGGGAAAAAGCCAAGTATGAAATTTCATCATATATGTTTGTCCTTGCAAAAGTACTTCTATAATTAAGGAAGGATCTTGTGGTTAAAGACATGTGACTAAAAGGCAGCAGTGATAGGGGCTGTTTACAACTGCACTACAGCATATATAAATTTTGGTTTGAGACTGCAAAATGAGGATAATTTAGTCATAACATAAAGTAGGAAAGATAATGTGTATTAAAATCAATCTGCAGAAGTAATTCATAACTGTGCATTAAACCATATGCAAACACAGTCAGAGCAAGAAGGCATATTTTATTTTATTGAAAATGCATTTGACACATTTTAATGAATACTAAAATCAGCAAGAAGTTCAAGGCACTGCACTGATACTTGGTTTGAAAAATTTACTATTGAGAGCATTTGATTTAGAAGGTGTTTTTTTATGGTGTAAGCTAGAGAAGTTTATAGTACAGCTGATAGTAATTAATACATTCAGATTGTGGAAACCTCATGCTTCAAAGTATGCTCAACAATCAGAAGGCCAATATCGTCTCTGAGAATATTTCAACTGCCCTTACAGTAATTCATTGGTTTTTAGGAGGATGAAGTTCAAATTCAAGATTTGGTTGTAGATCCAAACATACCTGGTGGACATGAAGCATGTATATATTGACATCAATACAAGAAAAAAAAAAAAAAAGCTAAATCTCTCCTGCATAATATATTTGGCTTGTAGGCCTCTCCTTTGAATAGCTTTAACCAGAGGAATTCCATGTTAGTCACATACAACTCTAGTGAACCAAGAATTGCAAACTATAATTTTATTAGCCATAACAAAGTTAAGCAGTAATGTTTCAGTGTAATACTTCGGCATCATTTACTCTTCTATTTTGTCTGACAGCAGCTCTTGACACCTTCAGGAAAGACTGAAATCTTAGCGGCCACTGTCAATACTTGTGGCCAGCTGATCTTCTTGAACAAGCTAGTCGCAGTAGCCAAAATATCATTCATAAACACAACTGCACAGCTTTGTGTCCTCAGCATAAACCTTAAAGCCTTAAGCAATGAACTTACTGTATATTTCTGCGGTAAAATCTCCTGAATAGGTGTGAATTAAAGTCACAATAACCAAATAGTTCACCCTCCCAAGGACAACTGGTGATACCTGTTCTTAACTGTTCATTTGTTTGAAAAAATCTGCATTTAAAAGAGCAGAAATTTATATAGAATGCTGCATGCAGGGGCTGGAGATACATGTGTGGGATTTGTTATCAGCTTGTGAAACATTGCCAATATGACAGTGAGAGTTCCAGAGAAAATAGCTAAGCAATGACTAAATCAAGTGCTTACAAGATGCCAATACAATTTTTTTATTCCTAGAGCATAGAACAGGCTTTGACTCCTGTGCAAAGCTCTTGTTCTCTGCCCTCACCTTGTATCCACTTTCACTTACTGAAGTCATTATGGACAGTGGAGACCCTTAAACAGGAAAGGTCTTCTAAATTTGCTATTTATTTTAAAACTGCCCACTTTCTATGAAATGCCAGGATTGTTTTCTGAAAAGGAGCTTGAGACAGTGACATTAATGGAGAGACTCCATGCCAGCATCAGCTTAACTGATGTGTTGGCTTCCAGACTTGTTCTACTGTATCTTTGTGGTAAATTCATTTGCAGGCTCTTTTTTGTCAGAAGAGACTGAGAGGCAATATTTTCCCCTTGACCTTGTCATAGGTTTGCATTCTGGGATTTATTTGCAAAGCTAATTCCACCATAACTTTGGTTAGAGATTTGTTTGGCTTCTGCTATGTTTTGAATGCTAAAAATGCTAGAAACACTTTCTTTTAAGGAAAGCTTAAGACTTGTTAATAGATTCTTTCACTTACAATGGTATGAAAAAAAGTGTCAAGGAGCCAGGACTCTGGTGATGGTGTAGCCATAATTAAAGTGGAGAAAAGGAATTACTTTCTCTCACCACACATACCCAGGCCTGAGAACTCTGTGACCCAGGGAGCTTCACAAGACCTGGAGAGTGCCTGGGAAAGTCCTTAGCAGTGTCTCGATTGCAATGGCATTGAACTGGCCAAGACTGTACTGCTTTTCAAGCCCAAAGATCTCAGCCACTACAGAATCACGTTTCACTGTATGGGGCACAAATCCTTGAATAAACAGATTTAAATAGGTTAAGATTATTCTCAAGCATGGAAAAGGCTCAAATAGGAAATAAAACTGCACAGAACATATCTCACCTCTGTGATAGCAAGACCATCAGCAGGCAATTGCCTGAAACAAAATGCAGTAAAGAGAATAGATTGGCCTAGTGAAGCAAATCCCTCATTCTAATCTCTGCAAACCAAGTGGACAAAAATCAGTAAACTAGATCCTACTCTCTGGGCCAAAATTGCTGGAGTTTAATACATGGAAGATTTAGAAGAACATCCAATTTTTCAGAAATTCTGTGTAGAACTCAGATACTGATGGGATTCAGTTGCAGCAGGGCAGAATCAGCTTCTCTCTCTAAAATAGATGCCTATTACCTGAGCAGCTGAATGGCTCTTTAAGATCTGTTGATGGTACTGACAACATCTTGAGCAACTATGATGGCAGCTAAGTCATTAAAACATCTAGGGGCCTAAATGTAGGTGTCCTCATATTGTGGATCCCACTCACTATGGTGTGATTTGAATGGTTCATGGCAAGTCTTCTCAATCATAATCTCTCAAACAAAAGCATCCAAGGACCCAGAAGCTATATAGAGTTCTGTCAAATTATTTTCCAAGACCATATATCCAACAAGAGGTTTCTAATATTACAAAATCCCCCATTCTCTCAAGTTGTAGACATTCACACCTCTTGCACCATTTCTGGGACAGGTAGGCAGACGTTATGGACACATAACCATTTGCAGATGCAGCTGCATCTCCAGTTCTGTCCTAGGAAATTATAATACTTAATCATTCTCTGCTACTGAGCGATCCATAGGGGATTTAATTTCTAAAAAGATGGTCCAATTTTTTTGATGTCATCATCCCTCAGGGAATTGCATTTATGACTGAGTTGAATGCTAATGTTCAGTATTCCATATTCAAAAAATGTCAAAAGGTCTACAGAATAATCTCTGTAACTATTTCTTAGATTCAATGTCAAGGATATTAATAGGTTATAAATATAAGCTTTTTCCCTAAAAAAAAACCCTTCAAAGAGTATAAAATCTCAGCATCTTACACATACCAAATCATGCAAAATAATGACTGCCTGTATAATGAGGTATTAAATTGCAACTCAAATTCGTGTCAGTGAAAATTCATTTAGTATTTTTCACTCACAGGTATCAGAGGAAAATGAGTCAAGACAGTCCTGATACAAGCTGTGACAGAAACATTTGTCTTCCAATTGTTGTAGATAAGAAAAAAAAAAAGGAAATAAGAATTGATTGATAAAATTTCTACTGCATATGAGTTTAGCTATTTATTAGTATGAAGCAACCGCTACTCACACATCTAGTCTGTATAATGTACCACACTGGGAGAAAAAGTTTTCCATACAAAGGATGAAATCAATAGTCACAAAACCATACCAAAACTGATGCTCAGTCATTCACTCAAGTTCTGACTGAGGATTTTGACAACTACTTTCTGATTATAGAAAAAGTAGGACAAAGTATTTTATTAAGAAGCAAAATATTTTAAGATCCATTTAGTTACTAATGTTCTCTATTTCCAATACCATGAGAACAACAGTATGTGAGCTAATTTTAACATATGGAAAGAACATTTAATTTTATCAGAAGGAAACAACGAAGAATCTAATTATTCTCCACATGTGTGCATAACTCCCATTGATATTAATAAGAGTTAAGCAGCCTATGGAGAGGAAAATAGGCCCCCGGATGTGGAAAATGTTTTAAGAAAATTATCTGCAGCTTTCCAATGACCACAGAAATTACTTCTTTTTCTGTATCAGTGGAGAAAGAAAAAGGGGCTTCATATCCAGCCAGTCATGAAATGTTTCTGGCTTTCCCAAGGCTATACGTGTGTAAGCAGTGGACACACACACTCATCAATGTGTATATGGGTGGTGCCTCACAGACTCACACAAGCACATCCTTCTCAGTTCTTGCATCTTTCCAACCAGACTGATTAATTCTGCTGCTCTTCCCACTGCCTACTCTTCCCAACTAGGGGTAAAAGAAGACAATTTTGTTTAATTCATCTATTTTTTTGAATCTAACTACTTTTTTCTACTAACTTTGGCAAGTATGGAGGGTTAATCTTGGTTAGTCACTGGCAATTTTCCTCAGCTGCCCAGTGGCACTCCCGCAGACTTCATCCTTAACATTTATACCAGTCGCTCCCATTTTCTTTTCAGAACAAATTTTGATATAAGTTGTTGGTTAGTAGGAAGTCATCCCACCTAATTCTTCATTCTTCTGAGGCATTTCCTTCTGAAGACATACAAATACTTTGTTGTTTCTGTGGTGGAGCTCTTCCCTTTCATTTTCTGAACTTTCTGAGAGCACAGTGCACCTAATGCTCTTGAGCAAAACCACTCCAGCTAAATGGGACCTCTGCAAAGCCTGTGAAGGTCACCTCTTTATTGGTGTTCACAGCAGGAGTTTAACTGAATGACGTCCAACACCCTTTTCACAGCATTCCCTGGGGAACAGCCCAGGCCTTGAAATCTTGCACTGTATCTTCTCTGTAGCCAAGAACTTGCAATCTTGAACCACATAATCCTCAACACATTTACAGCCTCCATTCTCTCCAGCTAAGCTCACGATGTATTAATGCTGTTTACACACAGATACTTATTTATGGCTCTATCACGTAACTTTCATCCAGTTTTATCATTAGTTTAATGTGCAATTTTAGAATCATACCATTTGAGGCACTTACTTCTGATAAAATTCAGTGGAATTTGCATTTCACTCAATGTTTTTGTGTGTTTCAAAATGTCAGCATAATAATGAGAGCAGGACTTCCAAGGTTTTGTTTCCTTTTCATATCTGTGGAATGAAAGGCAGGTTGGGCATGGGCACCTCTGTTTACTTTCCTTTTGAGTCATAGACAATAGGATCTTCAGTCCCTGATAAAAGCTCATTTGTACGCTGAATGTTTTCCTGCCCACTTAAGCTGATTTTATGTAACATGCAAAATGCGTATTCAATAGTCAGTTAATTATGCACCAAATGGAGTAAGCCAAAGAATTAGCTTATTCAAGCATTATTTTTTCCTTAGAAAAACCCAACAAATCAACCCAACCAGAAACAAACCAGAGAAGAGCTATGACAGGTGTTGCAGATAGGCTTGACTATCAAGAGACATTTGTTCCCTTCCTGGTATGGCTTTTTACTTCTGATGCTGATTTTAAATGGCAAACTTCACTTTGCCTTGGTTTACTTTGTCAGCTTTTTCCATTGTCAGTCTTAGACAGTTACTTAGCAAAGTTCTACTTATGAAACAGACCACATATATATACCTCAAGCTATTTATGGTATAGACATATTCTCTACTACCTTTTCATTAAAATGTTCCCTCAGTTGTGCTTTTATATTTGCAGGCCAAATATGCCCCCTAAAATCACAAATAACAGGTTTAGACATGCAGATTTCTTCAAAGGGGGAGATTTTTATGATAGTGAATTTGATGAAGGTTTGGTTTTAACTGCACTAGGGCCAAGACCTGGCCTTCCCTTCAAAGTCAGTGCTGTTACATACTAATATGGGCCTGATGTAGGAAATGAAAAGAGGCCAACAGCCCAAATTGTAAGAGTTCCCACCCCTGTTGCTCAGTGTCTCTATCGATCTCTGCTCTTTACTATCTGCCTACAAGATCATAGAATCATAGAATGCTTTCTGTTGGAAAGGACCTTTAAAGGTCATCTAGTCCAACCCCCCTGCAGTAAGCAGGGACATTTTAAAATAGA
The DNA here is from genome assembly GCA_013400335.1 of Eurystomus gularis. Lineage (NCBI taxonomy): Eukaryota > Metazoa > Chordata > Aves > Coraciiformes > Coraciidae > Eurystomus > Eurystomus gularis. The sequence continues at coordinate 105,214 of VZZY01001597.1, forward strand.
TCAGGTTGCTTAGAGCCCCATCCAACTCGAATTTGAATGTTTCCAGGGATGGGACTTTGACCACTTCTCTGCACAACCTGTGCCAGTGTTTCATTGCTCTCATTGTAAAAAATTTCAAGATAACTTTATCCAGTTCTGAATTTGAGATAAAGCTTATCTTTTTAATTTCTTTTTTTTTTTTTTTTGTCCTGAGAATTTAGACAGGAATTTGTTGCAGGATAGAGGCATTTTTATTTATAACATTTTGGTAGACCTCCATCATATCATCCCTTACATATTTTGGACTGGATGCTTAAAACTACAGCAGAAGATCTCAGGCAGAAGGCACATGCTTGGAAAAACTGAACTAAATGAGCACGGTAATCTTTGATGCCATATCTTAGAATAAAGTTGAATCTAGAATTCCCCAGGATCATGCTTCAATACCTGAGATATACAGAACATCTTTGATACTGGCCCCTTTCTCACAAACCCATTAATACTCAAAATCCCATTTCTAACCTTCTTTGCAACTGAGAAATGACAAGAACAGATTTGTTAGTAAACCCGTGCTTACCTGGCAGCTGCCCTTGGTGGAACGGTACTAAGCAAGTATATGGCGATTTTATTGCTTGAAAGGATGTATTTTAGCTTATAAATACAGGAAAATCTCTGAGCTTTGTGGGTAGGAACATTTGTCTCTTCTGGTTTATTTCCTTCTCCCACTACTACATAAAAATATATATTGACATTGCTTTGTGGCATTACAATTTTTACTGTGGTGCATTATAGTTTCCAAAGCACATCACTTTTTATGATACATGGTAGCTCAAAGGGAAATGCAGTATCCAGCAGGGAAATGAAGGGTGAAACACTAGCCTCTTTGAAGTCAGTGAGAAAAACTATTACTGCCTTCAGCAGAGGCAATGTTTCAGTCCAAGCATTAAGGGACAAATGTGGAGCCATATATTGATTTTATCTCTTAGGTAAAACCACAGAGAAGAGAAATGCCTTCATCTGGAATCTAAGATGCTTAATATCAGTAGGCCTTTAGGAAATTGCATTACATAGCTGAATGGTATGTTGGTTCGGTGAAAACATCCAAAATCTCTAGATTTGGCCTCTAATTCTATAAATGAAGAAAAAAGAATCCAACTGCAAAACCCATTCTAGCCTGTATGATTTCTGTTTACATAAGAAATACAGAGCATTCATATCTGAACATATTTAAGAATAAGAGCCAAGCTTGAGGCTACCCTAGTATATATTAGTAAATTGCTAAGTACACAAAATTACATTTAGACAGAATTTTATAAAGGGGCAGGAAACATTTATAAATAGATACACATGAAGATGGGTATTCTCCTCTAGTAGCTGTCCCTCTATCTTTTAAAATATTTGTAGCTAATTAAGAGAATCTGGTATGATAGTTAAACAGGGGAAATATTGAGATAAATAATTCATGAACATCTGAAGTAAATAACTTCTAAACAGATATTTTGACTAATTTAGTTTTGACAATTAAATGAGCAAAGCTTTGTTTTTGCAAGAGTCTGATGAATGCAATTTTCAGTTCTGCAGCCGAAATAAAATTTAGTTTGGACAACTGCCGATTTCATTTCTAAAGGCTCATAACACATGACATAGATAACAAACCATACAGCTCCACCACTGTTTGTGAATTTTGAGTATCTGAATATGTTTTCACATTGAACAGTTGTCAAACAAATTCATTAGGCAAAATTTGTCAATACCAAGAAATGCAGTGAGGATGCTGGAATAGTAAATAAATTGATTAATTAAATATTTGTAGGTTTACATACAATTCGCATACAAGATAAAAAAGACAGAAGAGCTAAAGCAGCTCTGTTCTGACCCCCAGTCTTTCTTCTATCTTAATGGAAGAATAAGGCTGAGGCTTTGATATCACTGTATTATCATGGTAATTGGGAAGCTGTGAATTCAACATGATGACTTTACAGTAGGTTCAAGAAAGGGGAGATGTTGAACTATGAGGAATATAATTTATTTAAATGTCAGTCTAGATAGAAGACCAAAGGCTAATAAAAGCTATGCATTGTACATCATGGAGATTTGTTTTAAGTATGATGTACTTGGAACAATTCTATAAGAAAAATCTCCATTTAGTACCAGCTGGCCCATATTTCATATTGCGTTTGTTAATATATAGTAACATGAGAATCAGAATGCTCAGAAGAGGAGACTGATTGTTGTTAAAATCTTTAAAATTGTTTCTATTCTTATGTTTCCACCTCTTCACATACATCATATTATGTGGTAGTGCTGTCGTTTCCAGCAATTACAGAAGAGAGGTTGAGAGTAGCTCTTATACAAACATGACCTTCACACCAAAATGTGATCCATTCTGTTCAGAGAAAGGCAGTACAGAAATATGGATAAAATTCCTCTTTTCCTACATATATTGGACTTGTCTGATAATTGTTGCCTGGACCAACAAATGGCTTCACTGTCCAAAATTATGAGGCTTTATGGTTTGGTAAAAAAATAGGCATCTTCTTAAATATTTAATAGCCTTGGGTTCTGTGGGAGACCTGGAAAAATTTAAACAAAATGCTGTCATGTTCCAGAGTAAGAACTTGATCATGATACAAAGGAGAACTATACTGTAAGTAGTTTGGACTTTTAAATTCTGTTCTCTAAGGTGAAGGATTTGAAAGTTGCTGCTTATTACTACAAAAGGAAAAACACAGTAAAGTCCAATTTCACTAGAGATTTTTCTGTACAATATTTCTTTTTAATCAGGTCTAAAGGCAGTCACACAGTTGACTCTAGTAATTTCAAAATCTTTATCAGCTTTCAATTACAGATTAGAGCTCCACTGCAAAAAAAAACTTTGAAAACAACATAACAAGGAAATTCTCAGCCCCAGTGAACTCTCAGTCTGAGATTTAATTAAAATAGGATATACGAGACAGGAGGAAAGATGAAAGGACAAATAGGATGAACGTTCATAAATTAGTCATAGCAGCAGGTTTAGCACTCACAAGTGACTACCAGACTATTTGCTGTATGCTTTTTGCAGAGCCAATAAAATTCAATAGATGCCTCTAGTTTGTTCACCAATTAAAGGTGCAGAGTTAAAAACTGCACCAGGTGTTAGGGGTCTCAAACCTTCCTCTTTGGAGTATGAGGAAAAAAGTGAGAAATCACAGAGAGTCTTGAACTACACCACCACCTGCTGTTGCAACCACTATGACTCACATAATTTATTCATATCCAAATACAGTGTGCATCTGCTATTTATTGATATTTCAGTTTATTTTTCTTATTATAGCTTGTGCTTATATTGAGTAAAATTTCCAAGTACTGTGGAGAGTATAAAAATATGGATTATGTATTGCTTATTATTATATTTCCCTTTCATAACATCAAAGAATGAATAATGCATTTCCTCCCTTTCCAGCTAAGCAATATAAACATCAAAGGAAGGATTAGCATTTTAGGTCTTTGACAACACTAAATCTCTGTGTCATATATCTTGCTGTCTTGTGCAGGACATTTATATTTCTATACCTATTACATAATCAAAGCAGCAAGCCAAACTTCTTTCTTTCCTCTAATTTGCATAATTAATTAAAACCCCACATTTTTGCCAAGCTATGTACATTCACACTGAAATAAGAACTGCCAGTTTTCCTCCTGAAATAAATTTGCTAACTAGATTTCAAACTCCTGTCCTCCCTTCCAGGTGAAGGTTTATGGCGCACAGTGAGCCACTCTTCTGTAATAACCCAGCAGTCAGATATAGCGGATTATGCCAGATGCCATTAACATAATCTGAGATGCGGTGACTGCAAAACCAGAAGGGCCATAAGGATTGTACTGCAGCCATGGGCAGAGGCTTGGCTGTTAGAAGTCACCATGAAGCTTGGCTGCAGTATTGGATGGAGAAGTCTTACGGCTGGCGAAACTCAAGGTACACTGATTTCAGATCAGATTCTTTTAGGTGGGTTCTTATGAAATGGCTACAGTGCAAAGGAGACTTCAACGGGTGGAAGATAGCTATATAAATTATTGCCTTAGATGAATTTCCTCCGGACTGCATAAGCCAGGCTGATGCAGAGATTCATTTTGCTACAGGGTCTATTTAGTGACCTACCTAATTTTTTTTTCATCGTCTATACTTGTATGTCAGATGTCTTTTTCTGCAGCAGAGAGCATTCTGTCAAGAAAGTAAAACGAAAGAATATATAAGCAGAGGTCCTTGCCTCCACAGTGAAAGTGCCTACTATGTCTAAAGTCGGATGTGACGAAACCAGGTTGTTAAATATATGTGGATATGTTGATATGCAATAAGCAATTTGGTCAAAAGGGAAAAATCTGGCTTCTTGAAGGAAAGCAGAGCAGTTCTGCCCATTTTCCTTTGTTATTTCTAGGTTTTCATCCTGCTTCCTGGGGGAAGGGTGACTTTCTGCTCATTTTTATCACATGGGAACATAAAAACCTATTTATCAGCTAGGATACGCCTTGCCTTCACAAAGTCATTACAAGTTAGCGATGGTAATAATGACTGTGCAGTAGGCAGGTGGCCTGTCTGCTCCGCAGAACCTTTGTATTGAAGTAAGGACACAAATCTTTATATACCAGTTGGCTGGGGAACCAAGGCCACTCCAGAGGACACTCCACAGCACAAAACCAGCATAAACACGCCCTTGACCATCAAAATCTCTATGGTTTGTACCGACAGCTCTCCAAATGCAGGTCCTCATCCTGCTCATATCTACAATTTTACCAAAATACATAGTTCCACCAAAGTCCATGTGACAATGAAATTCTGCACGTGCCTACACATCAACAGGTTCAGAATTACACTGTGAAAGAAAAGTTACTTCCAAATGTAATTTCACTTAATTGTCTGTTGGGTTCAATAGGTCTTGGGCTGTAAGATTTATTATTTGCTGTAATTCCATGGTATTTACTCACTTTTGGTTATTGGAGAGCAAAATGTGCGTAAGCTCTAGCTTGAAGAGGAATCCTACCATGCAGAAGTATGGGAGTGGATAATTAGGGTACAGAAATAACAGAATACACTGAAAGTTTGGAGAAACTTTTTAGGTGTTTTCATAGATTTTTCTAGAAACAAGCAGCAATGCTTTTGGTGTCCTTTAATCTTTCAACTAGTACTTCAGGCTTCCCACATCTACTAGCTTTTGGAATATAACAGCCTCTTCTGCAGTGAGTTTCATGTTACTTCAAATATTGTGTTGCTGGATGGGCTTCAGCATGAAGCAAGCAGTCACTTCTTTGTAATTTAGGTATAGATCAAGGACTGGTAAAAACCAACAGAGAACACCCAAAATACACCAACATTGAAACTCTTGTCAGTAAAACTGCATTGAGCCCATTGAAGTGCTGAGGCCTGGATTGTGGGCCCCAAGTTGGAGTTGACCTGTGGATGAGTCACAACCTAGCAGTGTTATGTTTCCCAAGTGGTTTCAGGCCCCAGGGGCAGAACCTGGCCCACCTGTGTGAGGCCCACCTGTGTGAGGCCCCACCTGTGTGAGGCCCCACCTGTGTGACCACCCTCCAAGTGGTCATGGTTAGGGTGATGGGCAAGGCCAGAACTATATCAACCAGGAACCCATCAGTCAGAAGAGAGTTCCTGTTGGAGGAGCTTCCTGTTGGAGACAGCTTGCTGGGCTATCTTTTGGTGGTATGTTTCCCCCTTGGCTCTTGTGGTGACTGATTTGAGATGGAGAAGAGCAAAAAGATGAAGAATATGTAAAAGATAAAGGTATGCTGAGAGGATGTTGCTGAGTTTGGTGTTGGCCTGTGGAAGGAGAGAGCTAGCAGCACAAAATTGGCATAGTCAGCAGGATTGTTTGAAGAAGGAGAGAGCTAGCAAACCACCCATCTAGAAGCAGTGAAATCTTCAAGGAATCTTCCCCAGGAATGAAAACCAGAAAAACTTTCAGATCTTTCTCCTGCACAGTACAAAGCACACAGTTTGGTATTTTTCCTTTGCAAGTCATCGTTAATGTCAATGGCAGCGTCCATCCATGGGGAGTTTCTAGGGTCATATGTAGGGTAATGTGATCTTTCTTATATGAAGCTTACACCTGTGGAAAGCCAAGGAATAGTCTACATCAAAGATAGTAGCTAGCTTACAATTTACAGTTTATTCTTGTTATCTGAATATTTCCACTATTAGTAATGGATAAATCTGGGCTCTGCACAACTTAGATTAAGACAGAACCTGTTCACAGTTTTTATAAACAAGAACTGATGCCTGATTGCATTGTCTTTTCACACATAACAAGGCTACTTTTGTTTCTTCTGAATTTTCTTCCCCTTTAACAATTTCCCCTATAATTTCATGGCTTTTATGTTCTTTGCTACTAACAAGAAAAAGGCCATCCTGTCTTGTAATGTGGAAAAGTTTCTTTTAATCTACAGCACCTTTCACTTAACTTTTACTAATTTATCTTTCAATGTTGTGGAAATTGATATTATACAACCTCATACCTGCTATTATCACAATGATTATCAACAGTTGCCTGTCCTTTGAAGGTACCCACGTTCATAACCAGACATGCTCAGACTCAGTGGCTTTGGAGGGAAAATACTTCATTTGCAATTATTGGAATACCTGGAGTAGTCATTCTCTGTTTGAATTATTATCTTGCTTTACCCAGATCTATAGCTGCAAAGATAATTGCAAATTAATTACGAAAATTCTTTTCTGTCTGCAAAGTCTCAGCAGAGTGAGGGATTTTCCTTTCTTTTAGAGAGAATTTTGCCTCTTTCCCTTGAGATGCTGCCGGTGTTTTTAACAGCGCTGTATTTCACTGATGATATGAGACAGGTTTCCAACAATTGCTGGAGACACTTCAGAGCCAGAGTATGGAGAGTGAAATGAAGACATATAACAGACTATAAGGAGACAAGTACTAGAAAGAAAGGTATCGCAGGAGGAGCAGAAAAAGCAAGCATGTAGGAGACAAGCAAGTACCACTTCAACACATCACGTGCTCTGCGAGTGGAAAATTTACTATTACGATCTTGACATTTACCATATTACTACAGTATTTTCCTCCATCCCAGGTATCAGCCTGGTTTTATGACCCAATCCAGAAGACAGAAGACCTTTCTGCCTTTCTTATTTTGTCCTCAGCATTCAATCTGTAAAACGCGTGACACAGAAACATTTGGCCAAAGAGCTGTGACACACCTGTCCTGTTTCTGTATCCGCCACGTGTGGCAACTAACAGATTGACAATTGTTAGTGCTAAAGCTTGGTTTAAAGCTCGTTCCTCCTCACACGGAGCAAGCTGTCATTAAAAATTAAACCTGGAAAAGCAAGCTGGGCTCAGCCGCGTCGCTGGAGCTGCCGGGAGGAGCCCCGGGGGGTGCAGGACCGGCGGCGGCGGCGGGATGGCGGCGGCGGGGGCAGCTGCCGCTAGAGGGGGTCTCGGTACCGGTTTTCCCGAGTTAAAAATGGGAACGGTCTGCAGGGTCTAGAGAGCCCGGGCAGTTTCGGCTCTGGGAGGAAGGGAAGGGGCTGGGTGCGGGCCCGAGCGGGCGGCGGCTCGCTCGCTGCTGTCAGGCGCTGCCTGGGCAAGGCTCGAGTTTGCCCAAGGAACTTTAACGCGCTTCCCCGGTCGTCCCAAAGTAACTCTGTGTTACAGACTCTGTTACGAAGCCTCGGAGGCTTTCATAAATCGTCATCAAGGCAAATGGCTTGTAAGCTTCTGGCAGGTGCCGCGCCGGCAAGACTTTGCCGTGCCGCTCAGCTTTTGACAGCTGCCCACCTTCCTGCAGCCTTCGCAGCCTCCTTTGATACGGCGAGGTGGAAGCTTTGGCTGGCCGTAAGGCACCGCGTAGGAAACACGAAGGGCAGTCACCAGGAGGAAGCCTCCAAGCGATGCTTTCTTGGCTCTTCCTCTTTCCCGCTTGCCCGTGAAGGCAGCGGCAGCGGCCCAGGCCGGTCTGCCGCAGTCCCGCCGTGCCCCCTTTGTGGCGCTCGCACTGGCCCCGCGGGTGTCCCCGCGTCCCCCG
>VZZY01001597.1:114698-135876 GCA_013400335.1 Eurystomus gularis
GGCGTCCCCGGTCGCCGTCCCTGCGGGCAGGACCTCGGGGCGCGGCGTGCTGCCCCTTGGTGAGCGTCGTGGCACCGCGGGCGCTTTGAGTGCTTCCACCGGACCGAGAACGATTCCGTTCCCGACCTGGATGAAAAATGCGCCAAGTGAGAAACTGCCCCGGGGTTCCGGCAGCGGGGGCCGTGCGCGGCTGTGAGGGGCTTGTGCTTGCCCTGGGTCTGGGGGCGCTGGGGTGGGTGGCAGCGGTGCGGGGCCGCTCGCTGCCGCTCTGATGGGGCGGGCTGGCTCCGCTGCCGAGCCGCAGGGGGACGGAGAAAGTTACGGTGCATTTCTGAGCCGGGCAGCCTGGAATTGAAAGCAGTGATGTAATAGTACCAGCGCCTGCTGCTTAGCTCGGGAGCAGTTATTTTAATAGTTAAGTTATGAGAAGCTGGCAGAGGGTAATGTCCTGGCGTTTTAGTGGGCTGAAGGAGTAAATAGAAGGATGAACAACTTCGGGGTTCGAGGGACTTGTGACTCAGTGTTTTGTTTGAGGTGCCAGATTGAGAATTAGTAAGAGCGATTCTTAAACGTAGCAATATGTGCTGCGAAAGGCAGACAAGCTCCTTTCTACAGTGTAACAGTAGAAAAATGTAAATAAACTTAAAAGGCAACGAGCAGCTATGATTTTTTTTAAAGACGAGGTGTGTGGCTTACACAGCTTATTCTATGTCACTGATGCAGCGTGTGACACTTACAGCCAGATCCAAAGAAAGAACTGAGTTCAAAAAATAAATATTCACTACAGCTCTTTTAATAAAAAACACAAACATTGTAAGATCTGATTTCCTTAACTAGAAAGCACATTGAAGAAGTAGGCATGAGAAATTCTGCCTTGTGTTCACATTCACAATGCAAGAGTTGCACGACCAGAACAGAAACAAGCAAGAGTCAATCCAACTTAGTAGCTTGTTAGTTAAGGTACTCGTTTGGACGATGTGTTTTTTATTTTATGGATCATTTGTATATCTTTACATCTAAGTTATGTGATAAAACCAGAAACAACCCTAAAAGCCTGAACTGGAACCTGGGACTCTCTTCCTTGTTCCTCTAACCATTAAGCTGCAGAAGGGTGTTTTCTGCAAGTGTAGCTTCCTTGCTCCACAGATCTCAAGGTCTTTCTTGCATAGTGTTCCAGCTTCTGAGAAAGGGTACTGAGTCCATATCTCTGAATCCCCTCTGGCTTTACTGAATCTAGGCTCTATGGTCTGTCTCCTGAAGTGACAGATGTGTCTCCCTTGCAGTCTTGGTTCAAATGCCTGGACTCTCGTCCTTCCCTGCAGTTCAGCAGGAAGGATGCTAACTGCAGGTGGCCTCACTCAGCAGGTGAATCTAGCACCAAACTTAACATCTAGCCAAGGAGCTGAGCTCGGGGCGTTGCATGTACATACTGAAAGGTCAGGGGGTTTGGCACTTGTCTGTACATTGCTTTGTATGAAGCCTTTAGCTGCAGCCTACAGCGATTTATGGTTTATCTCTTGGTTTGTATTTTTGTGAGGATGACTCCAGCTGAGTCTTGACCCATGCCTGGGGCTCTTAGATGCCACGGTAGTGCAACTCATAAACATTGCCAAGTGCTTAATAAAATAAGTGAGTGCTCTTGGCTTTCATAACTTACAACCTTGGGGTGGCTTTTGGTTTTGTTCCAATGCATTCAGTCTGTATTTCTTCTATGCATGTACTAAGAAGAAGTTAAATTTGCTGCAGCATGATAAAGTTTCCCGTATTAGCAGACACACCGTATCTGACTGTGTGCAGCTGTATTTTGGCTGTCTGTGGTTTCAGTTCTGAGAACTCAGCAAGCCGTGAAGCATACTGTTCACATGATCTTACCAAACAAGCAGTCTTGCTTTTCAATTTCATTTGGTAGAATTTACATGTAAGTTTAACTTACCAATATGAAGACTTTCAAATGGTGTAATTATTTCTATTCCACAGAAGAGGGAAGGTTATAGTGTCACAATACATTTTACTAATGGTAAAAGGAAGTGAAGTTTGTGGTTGATAGCAGAATACCATGCTGCAGGACTCAGCTCTGCCGTTGACTTGATGCTTGGCCTTGATCATGCTCTGTAATGTGTTGCTTTTTCCCATCTTTAAGAGCAGTTAAGCATTTGTCCATCTCATAGGGAACTTCTGAAGCCAAATTAAAGTGTTGCCATTATAATCTTTTGAGATCTTGAAATAATCTAAGAACAATTACCATAATTGCAAATGCATTTTTAGCTTCAGCAAAATATGTCTTTTAGTTTTATTTTTTTTTAAATATGCTCATATACAAACATTCTGAGAAGAAGTACAACTGTTTATCTCAAGACCATACAAATAATTAGGGTTTGAGACCACTGTTAGGGTTTGCTGTTGTTTTGAAGTAACAACAGATATGTCTCGCTTCTGTCCTTAAATTAGTGTCTTTAACATCCAAGTATGTGGTTAGGTTTGAGCACTAGAACATGATACTTGAGAAATGATAGACAACTTGTTTGTTTTAAGAGCTTCTGGGGTTAATAGCTGGCCTGCACATCCATGAGTACAAGGCAAATGGGTTGATAGTGAGATTCTGGCCCATCTGAGCACGGTGTGGTGCAGAGCATCTCCAGGTTCCTTCTATTCACATCAAGAGTTTGGTTAGCCTCTGTTGCTTGTATGGAAAGGCAAGGGTTAGCTAGAATCTGTCTTACAAGGAGTAAAAAGGTTTATTGACTGGGTGATAGTAGTGGAAATTAGAGTTTGAGTGGCAGATGGGAGTTTTCATTCACTTTCTTAAAGCGATGATTTCTCCTGTCTCTTACCCACCTTTCTTAAAATATAGACAGTTCTCCTTCCTTAGACAGTGTCCATCTTCTTTACAGGAGAGTACAGATGTGTTGTAGGAACAAAGTAGTCACACTGGGCCCACGGCTGGGGGAAAGTCTGCTCCTAAATGCTGGCTGCTGAAGTTTGAGAATGTGTTGCTGTGAGTGACCATTTGCAATGTAACGTTTCTGTTTGAACTCCTGCCAGTTTATGTCAATGACGGAAAATGTCAAACAGTTCAAATATATTTAATGTGAGGAAGCTACCCCAAAATTTTATGATGTAGATACTCTGCTAGCCCACCTAGGTTTCTATAAACGTGAAAGTGGTATTTATAGCCTGCACCTGAACTTGTGTCTATGTTAAAGACCAACATTTGGTTCTGTCCTAGGGCAGTTGTTTATAAGCACAGTAACATGTCAGGGTGATTACCTTGTAGCTGTTTACAGATGGAGAGCTAACGTTCTGGAGACCCATGACTTCAGCTGTAAACTAATGGTAAAGGAGTCTGTTGCTTCTTTGTTTTCACAGCTAGAGAACCCATCCCTCCTTCAGAGCTTGTGTCTGTGGTGTATGTACTCATCTCAACAGCCACTGTGAGGCTGCTAATTACAGGTTAAAAAATATTAGGCCCTTGTTATGGGCCTCATCTGACAGGAGCCTATGAAGGATTTTTTCAGTAAGCTAGCTCTCACTGGTAACAATCTACAGGGGAGCTGTGGGTATTTGTATTGTATTTCTTCGTATATAGCTCTCTGCTTTTGGTGGCAGAACTTAAGCTGCTCTGACTACCAATGGTTCTGTTTGAAGGTGGCTGGGGGAGAAAGAGGTATACTGTGCTGAGGGAAGAAGGCGAGCATGATAAGCAGTTAAATTAAGTATTCTTCTTTGGACCCTGGGTAAATCTGCACAGCACACAAAGTGCTGAAATAATAATGACTTCCACTGGGAATTCCACTTTACTTTCCTGTAATCTCTTCTATCGCACATGCCCAGGTGATCTATTAGCTGTATTCCTTGCAAGCCCCTAAATTTTGTTCTTCTCCCTAGATGAAGTGCTGATTCAACCACAAACAGCATCTTTTCTTTCTCCTCTATTCTTTAAAGATGGCTGTACATGTTTCTATGCTTTCCTTCATGCTACTTTCTCCTTAAAATAGACATATTCCCTTGCCACTCTCCATTTTAGGATTGACCCTTATTCTCACTCATTCTGATCTTTCTTTTAAAAAACTTTTGTTGTTGTCATTGAAACTTTTCAGCTTTTTCCTGGGACACAATTTACCTCTCCTGCTGTGTCACTAGCTGCCTCCAGTTTCCTCCACCCAGTAGCCAAATACTGATTGTACACGACTGACAAACTTGAGGCTCTGCTTGCTGGAATGTAAATACAATCCTGAGTGAAGACACTTTTGTAGCTGCGTCTTCTCTGCTTGTCTAAGGAGTAAAAAATCCAGCATGCTTCCCAGCTAGGCTCCATGTAGCAGGGCATCAGACATCTTGGCCTCTGTGCACTCGTGCCCTCCAAGGAGAGTATGAAGTGGCTGTAAATCCCAGCTGCCTTTAAGGCTTTGAGCTCTGCTTAAAAAGTCGTCTGCCAGATAGCCTCCCTGTAATGGGTGGGTAGGTTAGATGACTTGGGCTCTCTAGCAGGTAAGGGTCCTCACTGAAGGTAAATGCAAATACGAATCTGCTGAATGACAGCATGTAATCAGGCTTTCTCCTCCAACAGGACTCAGACTGTGCCAAGACCTTTGCCTGAGTCTGAGCCTGTGCTGTGAGAGTGGTAACACTGGGAGAATTTGGATGAAGACCGAAGGCAAGCATGTACGTGTATGTGCCAGTGTGCCCAGTATTTTGTGTTTTCTATGAGCTCCAAACATAAATTTGCAAGTGTTAGGCTGAAGCTCTGCACCTTTCTGCTTCTCATCTGAACTGATGCTTCTTCATGTCCTGTGCACATTTTGAGTAATACCTGTTATTAGATGAGATGATGGAGTTGAAACACAGGCAATATTGCTGCTGCAGGCCTGGAGAAAGGCTTATGTGTCTTGTCGGGATATTTTTACTTTTCAGCTGTGTCTGCTGCTCTAATAATGATACTGCTTCTCCCCGCAGACCTCCTGCTTTTGTAAACTCAGATACCTATGTAGAAGAAGACTGCTATACGTTTTTTAAAATCACCAATTACTGATTTTTTTTTTTTTTTTACTTGAAAATTGAAAACCTTTTTTTTGTCCTGAGTAGCAGGAGAAAAGGCCTTAAAGTAGAAAGCAGTGGTTCTCAATTAATAATGAAGTTTATGGCTCATAAACTAATTCTTGTAACAACTTGAGAGGCAACTATTTTTTTTTTTATAAACAAATGAACAGGGATATGTTGTTTAAAGGCAGCATAGTTTGCAGCTATGTGTTTTCACACACACACAACTTTTCAAGAAGGATAAAAAAATGCTTACTGAGGGAAGGATAAAAATCTTTGATGGTTCCAGTAACTTAACAAGGTCAAAATAAAATATTAAAGGCTCATGACTCTCTGGGGGTCATGAAGGTGCTATGATGTGAAATAGGCAGATATACTGTAAAAATGAAAGTCAACATAGGCTGATTTTAATTAAAATGCAAGCAAGTGAGAAGAAATGAAATTGCTATTGTACACAGATTCAGAGAGATTCTAATTGGGAAAAAGATTAGTAAATGAAAATATATGTTTATTCTCAATGATTTAATAGAAATAGTGTTGTGAAAATGGCACATGAAAGCTATTTAAATAATGCTGCCATTACGCTGATAAGGTGCTACTTTTGATTTTTAAAAGAGCAATAAGAGTTCTTTTTATTTCTGTTCCTCATGCCAAGTTTCTGCTGGCCAGGGTGTTCTTGCTCTAAATTAAAGCTGAAGTCTTTTGTATTTGATGATTATAAAGAACTCACCATTCTTATTAAAAATAATAAAAATTCAAAAGGGAAAAATGCCAAAGTACCCCATTCTGATGTAGTGATTGATTCAACAGTTAGTTACTGAATGCTTAGGCTGTGATGACTGAGAATAAAATAGCCTGGAAACTGGTACAATGCATGTCTGCTGCACAATTTAGCTTTTATTGGTACTCTGTAAATCAAAAGTCTTATTCTTCTTACGGATCTGCTTATCTCAAAGACATATATGGAAGATCAGACGAACAGTCTTTCATGCTGTCATGATGATGACCTTTTTGGATACCAGTTCAACTGATGAATTCTTGCCTTCTGTTTGATGGTTCTAAGGAGGCTTAGACATGCCAAATGCTGGGTGATTGTAGGCAGGAGTATTATACATTGATGAGTATTATACACAGTCCTCTTGTATGCCTTGTGCCCATAATGTTTTAGGTGTTTCAGATTATAATAATTTGGCTATTATGGTGCATAGGTATATCTTAAACCTGGTGTTTTAGACAAAGAAATATGGGGGGTTTTTAAGTTGCTTTGTTTATATGCATACCTTTGGCTAAAGAGCAACAGTGGCTGGATTTGCCTCACTTGCAAGGTTGAGTGCTGGCAGAAAGTGTTCCCATGCTGGGGAGCCAGTCTGTTGCCACTTGTTCCTCTCTCCTAGAAAAGGAGGAGGTACTTGGGGAGATTAAATATTTGGAGAATTGTGTGTTAAGGAACGGTGCATTAATATTGCATGAAGAAGCTTTTGTTGCAGGGAAATATGGTGGGATTTATACAAGAAGCTATAAATCTGTATGTATCACTACAGGTGTATTCACAGTTTAAGAATTATATACAGTAGCTACTATAAATGTGTAGTTTTAACTGCTATGAATAATGACCCATTCTTGCTGTCTTTTTCTGATTGTTGATTATGAAAATGTAAGTTTGAATTTTTGCATTTGGAGGTGGTTATTACCAACTATGAATCATGCACAGTTCAACAATGATAGTTTCATCACCCTGTTTTACTCAACAGTAATCCAAATCCCAGGGCTTGAGGGTGAGTGTATCCTGGTAGGAGGAAGCCGATGCTGCAGTAGTGTCCTTGTAACACTAACATGCTTTAAAGTTTGCCAATGAATAGGCTGAAACTTGACAGCACAGTGATGTGTTTGGTAAGGTAAGGAGAGGTTAAAGAGGTTTTAGAATTCAGGAGAAAGCACAAGTGTCGCACGCCTCACTCCTGGTATTATTGATCAAGGTCATCACAAAAGAATTTGTTCAGTAAATAAGGCAGCTGTTCTGAGGATATCTTTATCAGGCAGTCTGATTCCCCCAAGACAAAATGTCTCCAGTATGGTATTGTTACTGACAGTGTAGGAAGTACTAGGTGGGCCCTGTCTGTCAGTAAATCGCATGTCGCCTGCTGTGACCTGTGTGTCAAGTCACATTTCTCTATTTCTTCTTACAAGCTTGTCATGTAGCTCTCCCTCTCCTACTTTCTCACTTTCTTGTTGGGTGTTTAAACATTGCTTGTAGCTTTTTAAAAAGCCCAACATATTATGAAGTGCATTTGTGGTGTTATGCTTTTTATTTCATCAAAGAAGAAACCTGAATATTAGAAGAGATGGAGACCTCAGTTTATAAATGAGATTCAGCTTGTTGAGCAGATGTTTAATTGCTAAAAATTTGTCTTATCTTGACAGATCAATTGGTTAAATGTTTGGCTTCATGTTATGGCAAGGAAGAAAAATGGCAGGAGCACATCATGTGCAGTCATACTGGGCACAGCCACTGCAAAGACAGGCAGGAGTTCCTGCGAGAAGGTGGTTCTTCTGCTCCAGCAATGTACAACGTGCCAGCGGGGCTGTGCTGTGTTCAAAAGCAAAAGAAGTCCGACAGCTCTTTCAGCACTAAGTTTGCCATCAAAAGACTTTGTAATATTTTTCTACTGCATGAAGCTGCACTGGTTCCACCCTAATTCCCCAGTAAAATAGCTCAGAGTGCCCAAAGGAGAGAGGAGAGGATGAGGGGATCATGAGAGACCCAGACAGATATGCCGTTTTCAGCTTTTCCAAGGCATCTATGTGGTTGCTGTTAAAGGCAGTTGTATGGGTTTTTTGTGTGACAGAAACCTACCTTTTGTGTGCATGTAGCCCTGTACTATTTCTGCATAGTATGCAGTGCTGTGGCCCCACAGACAGTGCCAGCCCTTCTGTCTCCCATTTTGGAGCAGTTATATAGTGTGTGAGCCTGTATAGCTTAATAATGAACTATATCCTATCCCGGTTAGGAGTTCAGGGTTAGGTACATCATAGCACAGAGACATATAGAAACTGTGGACCTCTTTTGCATGGAAAGTTAGGGTTGGTGACGCATTTAGATAACTTCACAGGAGAAATTAACTGCTGTTAAACACAACGGTATCCCCTCTGTCCAAAGTCCCTGAGCTGTATGTAGGCTGGGAAACTGGTGAAATACTTACGCTATATGCCTGCTGTACCTTACACTTCTCTAGATATCCACTGATAGTGACTGTGGGAGATAATATACTGATCTAACCCATTGTTACTGTTCTTATGTATAAAGCCAGTTTATTTTTGCTGAGTCAGCACACTGTAACTTGTAGGTCCTGCTTTCTGCAGCTAAGAGCTCCTAAAAGAGAGGAAGAATTTGGGGTGGGTTTGAAATATGGGCTGTTGACATTCTGTGTTGCAGGTTAAAACCAAAACCAAAACCCATACTTGTGTTGCAAGGAGACCTGATAGGAAAATCTTATTAATAGCATGCTGTAAAGAACAATATATCAATTTGTCTCAAGCCCTCTTTCTTCCTTTGATTGAAAAGCTTTTTTCCTTCTTTTCCTTTTCTTTTTAAATGTATGATTCAGCTGGATTTATAGTCCAGTTACAAATGGATCACATTTCTTTCTTTTTTATTCCAATATTAAGGCTAGCACTTAATGAACTTTTAAGAGCTAGAGCAGTGTTTTTCATATAAGGTTCCTCAGAGTTCCAAGATATAGGGCTTTAGAAAAATTCTGAATGTTGCAATCAAATTTTGGTAGTGTGCAGAAGTGTCTTAAAGCTGAATTAATTATTTGTAAAAGTTTTTTATTTTTTAAATGACAAACCCTTTATGAGCAAAAGGTATTAAGTCCTGACCAGCCAAGCTGCTTGATACCTTCTGTTCTCACTGCGTTGAGGTAGTAAATCAGCAGCTTGCAGGACTGGGTAGTTGCTTTTCTGAGTATTTTTATGCAGTTTCCATTAAAGCAGCATCTGCTGTTACGATGGGGCAAATTATTATAGGATGCATAGTAAACCTTCCCTCCTCCAAGTACTGGTACATAACGTATTAAATGTTCCATGTATTTACATCATATACGTATAGAACACGTCAATTCATTGGTGATAAATTTCCAAGAATTATGTACAAGACTTAAATTATACAAAATTATACATAATTTGTATAAATACCTGCTTCATGAGAGAACATAGTCTCCGTAACTCCTGATCTCCTGCCAAGCAAACCAAGAGGATGGACAGCTTTTAGCATCATGCTCTGATAGCTCTGTATTTGTTTTATTTTGCAGTGTGAAGCATGCAGTTAGATTTTTTTGTGTTGACAAACTTATTTACTGAAAGGATACTGAGCCCTTTGATTTCTTAATAAAAATGGAAAGACAAATTTCAATTCTAAGCTTCCTCATGCTCATTTGTTCCTAACGTATTGGTCCATGTTGAAAATTTTGCTAAAGTTTAGGCAGTAACAGTAAATAATGAGTTAAATAGAACTGTCTGTCATGGATGAAACTTCAGTGCTTCTGAGTGAACGCTTGAGGCTGGGAGACAAATTAAAGCTACGGAAATAGTGATTGACAGGCATGCTTTTTTCTCCTCTTCTATTATGTCCCTAAAAACAGCATTAAATTGATAAACCATTGAGCAATAAAACAGATGAACTGAAGGGTGGAGGTAAGTAGACATCAGATGGGTGAGAACTTACAAAATTATGTAGAGAAGAAAAAGAAATATTTTTATTTAGGTTGTATAGAGAGAAGAATATGGGATCCGGTAGAAAGAAGAATGCGGGATCCTGAACTCCTTTCAAAGCAAGTGAGTGTGTCAGACCATGTTATTTAACAGAGAGAGAATTTTATAGGTTTTTAATGTAAGAACCTCTGGTCATTTTACTAGTAGATAAGTACATCTAAGCATGTGGAAGAGAAAAGCCTTAGGTCTGATAGAAAATGTTGAATATTGGGTTCAGGCCTTATCTGGTCTTTCTGAGGGAGCACACAAGCAGGGGAGCTCTAAGGCATACCTGAAAGCGTGAGTTGCTGGCCATGAAAAATGAATCTCTTTCCTCTGATTGAACCAACATTTGACTGTCAAAGTGAAGAAGCGTCCTGTGTTGCAGTAGCATTTTAGGTTTGGGGTTTTTATGGGATTCTCCAAAAGCTGCTTTTCCATGGATGCAGCACTTGGAGTGACCACTGTGGTGGCTTTCCAGATTGCAGTTTGAGTGATTTCTCCTGCAATTTGAAAAAGTATCACGAACATAAAACAAGTAAGTTTTCTGGGCATGCTGCTGGGTAGCATTGCTTGGTAGTCCTGAAAAAATGAAGTTTAAGTGCAGTAAATATCTAAGTACTGACAGCTTAAGAAATAAACACATACTGTGTGATTTCTTCTAGAGCTACAAAATTTGGCAGATGTATACAGGTTATATATGGGCTTGTTGGCATGTAAAAATTACTTTAAAAAAAAAAAGGCCTGAAGAGCTATAATGAAAAAAAATATCCACACATGGAAATATTATGGAATAATTGTTCTGGAACAGCTGTTTCTAAACTCTGTTCAGTTAAGTTATAGCAATGTAGATCATTGAATTAAAAGATATAGAAATATAGCATTGGTTATTTGAGTAACACTGAGCTTCTCTTTTCTTTCTTTCCTTTCTGCTTGATGTATTCTTGAAAGCTCGTTACTCCCATTTTCCAGAGATACAATGCATTCTTGACATCAGAAACTTGAACCCGAACCGGCCATTTTCAAGGTTTTTTTCTTTGTTTATTTAGTTTTGTGTTGTTTAGCACAGGAGCTGATCACATGATGATTAAACTATAAAAGGATAAAACTATGTGAAGATAAAGATGATTCAGCTCAGATTAAAACTTTGCTAAACAGAACAGGTCATTATTAGTTAGAAGCGTTCCTATCAAGCACGTAAGAGGTGCAGTCAGGATTGGAGGTCTACTTTGCTGAATGTTGTTGAACAGGATATTATAATTGCTGTTGTTGCATTTATGCTGACATACATTTTTATAGAGATTGCATGAAAAGCCCACAAGGAGGTTAGTAGCTGTATAAATAGAGAATAAATGACAGTTTGGGGCCCAAAAAGCCTTGTAACTTGAAGAATGCTAGAAGCATGAGGTTGGTGGGTGTAAACTACAGTCAAAATGGTGAAGAATTGTCATGCTGTTATTAATTACATGTATCAAAAGGTTTGTGTATGTTTAAGAAAATAACAGGAACAAGGATGCTTAGGAAAATAGCAGGAATTTGCTCACTGCCCCCCACAATCTGTTTCTTCTTTAGTTCTGTTAACCAAGGAGGAGGAGGTGCATTGTCATCAAAGAATTGCTGCAGAGGGCTTTGGCTCATGAAAGCCTTTTCTGTCTCGTATTTGTTTCAGATCCTTTGATCTCTTTTGGTTTGATATGAGTATATGTCATCACTTGCTACTGCAATTGCTTCCTCTTGCTCAAATATGACAGTAATAAATACAGTCACTGAAGAGTGTAATTTAAAATTTGTATTATTCAGAGTTATTGGCAAATACTGTAGCCTAAATGGTGAAGATGAGAGGGAGTCTGGTTCAGGCTGATTTTTTTAAAATAATTGATCGGTCTTATCAATATGCATAATAAGGTTATCAAAACAGACTTCTCAAAAATTAAAGAAGAAAAAACTCAATATAAATGATTGTAAGTGTCATTGAGTAGTGTAATTCACTTTCGTTTTACAGGAAAAGGCTTTCAGCCTCACCTCTTAAGCTGCTTCAGAAAACTGCACACTGACTCCTGGCCGTACTGTATTGATTGAAAGCATCTAGAATATCCATAAAACATAAGTGTACACAAATTCATCTGAATGGGATGTTTTCTAGAAAGAAAACCATCACTGTCTAGAGTTTGTAAATATGTTAACTTCAAAAGTACTGGCTATACTACAATATTTAATAAAGAGCTTAGTAACAGCAGGATTTTTTTAAAATTATTTTTTTTCATCATTCTGTAAATACTTAACTAAACCTGACAGCACCTGTTTCATTACTGGGAAGAAAAAATGGAATCACTCAGCTACTACTAGGGACTACAGTTAAAATCAACATGGAGTAAAAACAGAATATTTTTCAGGAAACGTTTGCAGTTCACAAGAGAATGAACTGAGGTCCCCTCTTGAACCCCATTGGGAGCTTTGGCCCATACAAGGAGCATATTTAGGACTTTTTTTCCCCCTTGGTGTGGTTTACCTTATTTTTGTTTTATATAGTAACATGTCACAAATTTATCATATGCATTTTTGGTTCTCATTATAAAATAAATTTAGGACATGCTTTGTCTCAGTAGAATTTAGATATATTTCTTTTTGGTTTTCCCCTCCTTTCTCATATGTACCCTCTCCCTCCAAATACCAAGCCTTACTATGCTCAGGCTTGGGGTCAGGTAGAGTTATGTTTAAATCAGTTAAGTAACTGCAGGCAACACCAATGATGTGAACAGTGTTATCCTGGATTTATGTTCTGACAGTTACTTAGTCTGATACTGACTTTCCCCATCCTTGATGATCAGATTGTTCCCTAGTAAACATTTCAGAACAGATTTATTCACTGATACATACTTAAAGTTGATGCTGTTCATTTTTGAGGCTGTTGAATACCATTTGGAATAGCAGCTGCTGAGGTAACGATTTGGACGTGTCCCCTACTACCCTTGAAAGGAAAAACATAATGGGCACACAAAACCTTTCCAAAGTATCAATGACATGCAAGCCTGAAACCATTTACATATTTTAACAGATTTTATCCCACCATGAATATGTTTATCTTGCTTGCAGATACAGAGTCTGATTGTGCGATGTCAAACAGGAGTGACTTTAGGATTTTTTGTGTATCTAAGGCTCCCATAAGCACATGAGCAAGGGCATTTTCTTTCTGATTACCTGCCAGGTTGTGACAAACTTAAATACGATCTTATGGGTAAGACTTGGTAGTCAGTTCAGTTTACTGTATCCTGTGATTTATTAGAGCCTGCAGTCCGTGTAATGAGAGATGCCAGCTCTCATTTGAGGGAGCTCTAAGAAAGAATGAGAAACTCACCTTCAGCCCTGGACCAGCTTTCTGAAATACTGAGAGGAAAAGAGTTTTGTAGTGAGGTTATTGCTTGAAACCAAACCAAATTTTAGGCCAGTCTGTTTTCATCTCATTCCCAATGCTCCTTCAAAAATAGCCCTCCTGCCCAGTAGACACACCGGTCTTTGTGATCCTAAGGAACCAAACCTTGAGGAAATTCAACTGGGTTGCACCATTGGAGAGTCTGACTTTAAGTTTTGTAAGAGAAGGTAAGTTTCAGGACTAGCGGACCTGTCAGAGCAGTGTAAAGTTCCCATCAGTGCAGATGAGAATCAAAACAGAAGTGCTACTAAGTAGTCATCCTTATGGGTTTGTATTGTTGGAGGTAATTTTTCTTTGGACAGCCTTACTAAGAGGAAAATAAAAATCAGCCTTACAATGGTACAAGTATGAGGAGACTACGTCCAGCCCTTATCATCACTTTCTCAAAATGCCTTGCTCATGCTGGTCCTTCTCTCCCTGCCTTTCAAAATAGAATAAACACAGCAGAAGGTAACAGGCTGAGAAAGTATGAAGGGGGACAAATGATATTCCTGTATGCTGATTTTGTGGCCGTTCTATTTTACCTCTTCTCTGCCACTTGCAAGATACTGACCTGTGTTGGGCAGCTGGCTAAAAACAGCACACAGAGCATTGACTGGAGCATGTTTGCATAGAAAGTGCTGTAACATGTTGGCCACAGGCTCAGCTACAGCCCCATATCTTCTTTCTGCCTGCAGCCACCAGAAAATGCTGAGGAGAGAACGTAAGAATAGGGTGAATGTGCAGAGTAAACTTCTGCAGAATATTCTGATGGCATCCAGAAATCTGTGTCTCGGGAACTTCCTGAGACAAAGAGCTGGATTATTAAGTTTAATAGATATACTATATTCTTTTTTTTATTTTGCAGAAAGATACCTTTTTCACTTGCTTTTGAACTTGTCATCAGCAAGTTTCATTTCATACACCCTATCTCTTTCATTAGAAGAAACAGTAAAAGTTATTTTTTTATACATGTGTGAAAGCTTAAGTGGCATAGAGCCGTTCGTCATAGTGGTGCGGTCAACTCCTTTCCAGCCTGAGGAGTCACAGGGTACTAGGCTAATCCTTGAATGGACTAGCCTACATATCTTTGGTCATCCACACTGTCTTCTGTTAGTCTTTCCTACTTCTTATGTAATCTTATAAAAATGGACCGGAAATGAAAAAAGTCATCAAGGGATGAATGCATGTTACATTTACTGCATTGGAATGAAGGTCTTCTCATTTTGTTCTTTGTTCCTTGATACTTGCTTTTCTTTTTCATTCATGGTATTTTCAAGCTTTTATGAGAGTCATGTTGACTTGCCTAATATATCGTATTATCTGTGTGTCTGCTAGTATTGTTCTTTTTAATAGTTTCTACCAATCTGCTTCATGCAGATGTCAGGGTACTCGAAATTTTTTTACTTTCCCTTGAGGCCATTTATGAAATTGGCATGATGTTCATAATTTTGCAGTCCTCTGATACTTAAGCAGTTTTTTGAAGGAAACAGTCATACTGCTGCTTCATCCCTGAGCTCCCTAAGAATGCTTTTGTAAGTGTCGTCTGATCTCTACAAATTGTTATTGTTCATAGGTTTGTTCTGTAGCCTTTTCCACCAAAACCACTGTTTGAGATGGATGACCCAAAAAGTCCCTCATAAAGAAATGTTCTGGTGTGGCAGCTTCTCCAAGCTCTGGGTTGTCTGTATGCAGAGCTCAATATATTTTATTTTCTGCTGTAACTGCTACATTTATCCCTTGATCATCTATTGGCAAGGCTGGCAGGCTTTGCATTTGGGCATGAAAAAGGGGTTGGTTTTAATTTGTATGTCTTTGGCTAGTCATTTCTCAGGCTGTCTTTCAGCTTGCCTTATTGTGGTTTGAGTTTGCTTTGGATTTATTTTTTTTTTTTTTTTTTAGATATTGCTATTTTTCCATTTAACCTGCAATAGCCCGTGAGTCTTTCTGTTTCCTTCATTTGAACATGACTCCAGATTTCAGAAGGATGTTTTCTTGTTTCTGATAACCTCTCATACCCTGCTGCTCAGCTACACTGACTTCCACTTTCTCAAATATTTCTTTGCTGTGTGGCATGTATTTGCTCTTAGCCCCCAGTGTGGTATCTCTGTTTACCATGGTGCGTGGAAAGGTTTAACTCTGTTAGCTACTGCCTGATTTAGCTAGCTTCCTTTTAGCAAGATTTAATATATCCTCCAGGGTGACTTAAAAATCAGATTTTGAAGGTTTTATCAGTCCTGTCAAAATTTCCTAGTATACATATCAACACTACCTACAGTTACAAACCCATTAAAAATGTCCAAACTGTAAAAACTATGTGTGAATGTGTAAGCACGTGTGTCTGTTCATTGTGGATAGGGAACAGATAATCATTCTTGACAGTAACAATAATTCTAAATGTAGAACCTAAGCAGTCAAAGCTGGTTTTTGTTTGTTTTTATCAGGCTCTAAGCTAGCAGAAACTGTCCCTTCAGAAGGAAGGCTGTTGTCTCCAACACCTGTGGCTGCTTGAGGGCCAGCCAAGCTGCCTTTGCACCCAAGGAGACTGGGAAGTGAGGTCTTGGATTTGAGCTGCTGCGGTTTGGAATTTGGATCAAGGTGGCTTAGCAAGACACCTTGCACAATTAGACATATTTTGTGGGGCCAAAGTAGGCAAATTTTATTTCTAGAAGAATATGGAGCGCTCCCCTAAAATTGCACATCATTGTCATGGCCAGCTGTGGTAGATCCAGCTGAGGAGTCAGTGTTAATGAAGGGCCTTAATAGATGTGGACTGATGCGGTGTAAACAGGCTTAGTAAAGTCCTGTCACTTAGTCGTGATACTGTCTTTAATGAAAAAGCTTTTCAAGAGTCAAAAAATGTAAGAGTAATTGGATTGTATAAGAAGACATCACTGACACTGCTGCTCAAAGGAAAACTGAGCAGGATTAGTAATTTTCAAATACTGTAATAGAATAAGGTAAAAGACTTTCAGGAGAGATGAAACAGAGCAGACCTTACTTCAGACTAAAATGATGCAGAGCAGTTTGTTTAAATTGAATAGTAGAGTCGATATACATATACATGTACTCAAAAGCTGTCACATTACCCAGCCATTAATCTTGATCTGACCTGTTCAAGGCAAGAGGCATGTGCTGTGTGAACTTTTTTCTTTAAACTTCAAATATGAGGGCTCTTTATGATAATATAATATTTTCTGTGCTGTCTTTCTGAACCTTTCTCTCTATGTTTGAAATTTACAACACTGAGCTTTATCTGAAAGTGAATTCATTTTTAGACCTTGCAAGAGAATAATTGAGCTGCATGAGTAAGATGCAGCGACGGAACAGCCTGGAAATACCTCTCTCTGGGAAGCATCTCTTCTTGGCTGGTCACACTCGATTTCCCTTTGACTGCAACATGAACATGTACAGAATGTGTGCCAAAGTCCTTCCTTGGTTTCAGGGTGTTTATTTGTAGTTTATTAATATTTTTAATATGATTTTAAAATGAGTGGCTCTATGCTTATTGAGTAAGGAAAGGCTTACACTGAAATGTGTTCCTGTTACTGGCTAGGGAAGTGTATTCCAGAAGCAGCAGAGGTACCACTCCAGAGGCGTTCATCCAACTGGGATGATGTGTTCTCACCTCTCCCTTTCCTGAGGCATCTTTCTGGGGAGTTATGTTCCTCCGGAGTGTACCTTCCCTGCTTTGTGTGGCTCTTCTCCACCATAGCAAGCCTGGCACCCTTGCTCACTATTTTACTTTGCTCGTGGTGATCCCTAGCGCTAGAGAAGATGTGTAGGGAAACAGACGGAGGGTTTATTTAGCCTGACTTAGAGCAGAGTCTCAGGGTGAAGATCCAGGAGGCAGCTTGAACAGACTGAACGGCTTGTTGCTGCCGGAGAGAGGGGATGTCCCAGCCTGCTGCCTGCTCCCGATCCCCACTCGTGCTGCTGCCATGCGCAACTCTGGCACTCATCTCATCCTTCTGTGAGTTGGCAGCCGGCACCGCTTGAGAAACAGACCTGACAGTGAAAAGCAGAAATCTCATGCTAGCATTTGCTTAGCAAAGTTCTCTTCTCCTTATCCCAGTATGTATCACCTAAAATGTGATTTTTCTTTCTCTGAAGGTATATGGCATGCCAATCACTTCTTAACACTTTGCTGTTCAGAGGCTTTGGACTTCACTGATTCCTTAGTATCTGAGCCATTCTTAGGTTTTGATAGAGTATCTTTGGATATTTTTTTCAATTTTAATACAGCTGACCATACTGGGAGCTTTCTGAGGAAAAGGATGACACTCAGTGTTACAAACAAAACAAAAATGATGCTAAGGAGAGTCTACCAAGTGATGAGAAGCCATAAAATTCCAGAGTTGAGAGTCAAGGTGCACATTTTCATGGGCTGCTTTCAAGATGAATATTAAAATGTAATTATCAACCACATGATGAAACATTAGTTTTCAAAAAACAGAATACAAGTTTATGCTTACAATATTGGCACGCCTCTGAAACACTGTGCTTTATTAAGTGTGTGAGCTGGAACTCAAGAAAACTGCTTAGATGAAATGTGCTTATTAAACAGAAATAGCAATATGCCTATAATGCCAGAGGATGAAAAGAAAAAGGGAAGGGGGAGAAGTGTACTCATACATGAACATTTCAGAGTCTTGGTTTTCTGTCTACATGAAAAGACTTGATTTTTTTTCTTCTAAGGATGCAGTCTTTTTTCTATTTTTTTTTTTTTTTTTTCCCATCCCTTTGAAACAGTGGACTGGAAAAGACGATGTTCTGTGACCTATTGTATTAACTTGGGGTAGTGCCAAGAAAACTTTTCTGCCTGGAGAAATATCGCCCATTTTCAAGTTCAATATTTCATATTACCTGGGTTATAAAGATATTGTGAATTTCTGTGCAGTTGACAGTTTGTCTTTCCAATTCAATAAAGCTGTTCCTAGCAACTGGTTAATTATTAATCCTTGGATTCAAAGGTTTCTCATTGTTTTACTTTCTTTTTTTAAGCTAAGCTGTCCTCTTGAGCAGCTCTAGATAAATAACATCTACAAGGAGGTATTTTTTACCATGAGAAATTTTAAACTGCAGCTTTCAAATGCTGAATGAATAACTTCTCTCATAAATGAAACATTTTACAGCTGAGACTAACAAAACTTTAAAAGGAGAGAGATTATCAGAGTCATGTCATTTTAGGAAGCGGATTCCTTTAACTTAAACACATTCTACAAACATTATTTTTAATATGTCAGTAACTTGATAAATTTAAATTTTCAGATGCATGATGAATTTAAGTGACATGATAATAAAATAAGGAACATAAGATCTTTATTCACATGAAACACTTTGGTCCCATTGGAGCTTGGGAAACAATTCATTATACATCAAATAGCCAAGTATGGAATTTCAGAGATGACACAGATGTTAATTTAAAAATTTTTTGAAAAAAAATTTGTAAAACATACCTTAAAATATTTTCAAGGGGGAGTAAATGCCCCTTATGCTTAAATCTCTGGAACCTCTTCACAGGAGCAGCAGAAGTGCTTTGGAGAGCAGTAAAAGTGGAATTGGCTCCGTGCTTCAGAATATTAGATCCCTGCAAATGCTTCAATAACAGATAATGAGGATAAGTGAGAAATCCAACCAGGAGTGTAAAGAGAGGCTCATTCTTACAATGAGCTCCATATGGATAGACATTTCTGCCTTTGCGGAACATCACTTTTATCAGCAGGTCCCCACATAGTACGTGGATCAACTGTGTAGAGCTGATTGCATCATCAAAATGAAGTATGTCTCAACTGATCGGCTAAATGTTGTGTGATATTCTTGATTGTGAGGGTAAAGCCTGTGCTTATTTTGTTTCCATTAGCTGTTTCAATTGTGTGTTTCATCCAGCTAATCTTACAGCCTTCATTTGCTATTTGGGATAACACAGACATAGGCTTTGGTTTGAATTGAAACTACTTAGTCCCAACACCAATTTCTGGGGAATTTCTGGTGGACAGCTTGGTGGATGGGGACTAAAATAAGGAATTCTGTGGATAGATGAGCATCTTAACCCTCCTTATCCCAAGCCCTCTGAACTGCCCACTGCCGTGATATGAGATCCCAGTTACATCCTATATGAGACCCCAGCTGTAATGCTCCGGGTGCTGTCCCTATGTGCTTTCCTGTCACACATGCTCATATTTTCCCCTCTGTCCAACTCCCCACAGCCCTCCTTGTTTTCTCCCACCTCTTCCCACATCTGTAAGCTCCCTGTTGCCATACCCTCTATGTTTTTGGGCTTCTCTGGCCAAAAGCCACCCTGTCCTTTTGTTAGTCTCTAGTTATACATGCACTTACTGAACAGGAAGTGTGTGCTTCCCTATCAGGCAAGCAGAAGGGGTGTCTGGGTGTCTGCAGAATGATGTCCCTGGTGGGGTTCTTCCCTCTGACACTATCAGTGGTGTTAAAGTTTCTGAGTTCTCCATGTCTTCTGTTGAGTCTCTGTCCATGTGTGGAGTTTCATAAAATCTACAGGAACTTCATGTCAATTACTCTCTGTTAAATTGAGTGGTAATTAGGTGACAAGTTATGTTAAGTCGTGTTGGTCTGTCAGAAAAGCAGAAACTGTCATTTTAGAACTAAGTCGAAATTCAACTTTCTAGAGACTGAAAGCTGGATTATTGTGTCTGTATGAGAGGCTGAATGTGATCCTTTCAGTCTGATTAGTTACATTAAAAAAAAGAAGTATGTCTGTGGATGAAACAGTATCAATATCAATAAACTTCATGATTAGTTGAAACACCAAGAAATTTCAACTTCCTGTGACTTCAAGTCAGAATTTTTCCCTTTCATCTTGAGACTTAACCTAGCAATCTATATTTTAGATATATCTAAATTAAAGTATCTATAATTTAAAATATCTTTAAGTTGTATCTGATTAGTAAAGGTGATTGGTTGTTAAAGCTGTCCATTCATTTCCAAGTGAGTGCCAGTTTTGGCGCCAGGTCAGACACTACCAGCTGGTTTGATTGATGATGTGGATACCTTATGTTCATGGAAGGCATTTAATCAGTCAGAAATTTAGGCACTTCACTGCCACGAATATACTAGAAGAAGAATTTGGGAGTTAACTGCTGCCACAGCCTTGGAGCACAGAGTAAAGTCAACCGGTTGACAGCGGAAGTTAAGAAGCATCTGTTGCTGCAAAGGAGTTTGTAGGTAAGCGGGCTGCAAGCACCCCAGGGGGAACTTGGCACCAATACTGAAGTCATTGCTGCCTCTGATATGAAGTGAATCATGAAATGAACCATCTAGCATGCTGGTTTATGGCTTTCTTTAAACTGCCACTGCAGACAGTACATGAACTTTGCACACTGTGCTGGGAGATCAGGCCAGTGCAAATCCAAGGACAACATTATTGTCACCTTCAAACCGAACACAACAGGCTGGCTTCTGACTTGGCACTTCTGACTCCAGATGTTTTGTGAGCAGCTCTGACTATCACAAAAATGTATCACACAGTAGCTACGTTTTAAGACTTAAGAATGCATTGACTTTAATGGTAGACTCTGCCACATTTTTCTGTCTAGACATGCTTTTAGCTGAAGCGTCTTGAAATAACAGAACATAAGTCTGTATAAAGTGAAATACAGCAGATAGTGTCTTGATATTATGGTGAAAAGGGACTGCATAACCATTTGATTGTGACGGGAACACCTGAAACCAGAACCTGGTGCCTGATGCTAATGCATGGACTGACACCTTCTTCCCCCACAGCAAAGATATGCTTTTGCTTCTTGCTTGTAACATCCATTTGAATGATAAATATGGGCACTGAAGCCCCTAGTTACTGGTTTTACATACATTTCTGAACTCTTAATAATTTGCAAATACATTCAAAGCATAATGTAATATATTCCAGAGAGATATTATTTATTCCAAAAAGAATGTGGAATATATTAGTTAGAACTTTCCCTTCTCTTTTTTTTTTTCTTTTTTTTT
>VZZY01001597.1:135895-204249 GCA_013400335.1 Eurystomus gularis
CCCTTCTCTTTTTTTTTTTCTCTTTTTTTTTTTAGTATCTGTAAAGCACTCTGGAAGTTTTTACTAACAACTTCTGTCTTCTTAACCGACATATGGAGAAGCCATGATGTTGGCATGAAGTTATCTCCCGGTACTAGTGCCAGCAGAGTGTTATTTTGCGGCATTAATACAGGCAACTGCTTTGCATTTTGTCTGTAATTTCAGCTTTTCTGAATGTTTGATTTTCAATTCATAATGTTAATATTGACAGTTTCTTTTGTATTTTGAAATGTATAATAAAAGGGATAAAGATAGCATGGAATCTTTCTTGTATTTTTTTTTATTCTATCTCCTTTATGTGATTTTAATAAGTTCTCTATGGCAGATTTTGAAGAATAGCTGTTCTAGGAAAAGTTGCAATATAGAAATATCAACTTTTTATGTCTGAAAGTCTTCTATGTGCATTTTTCATAGATAATTCTTTGCGGTTTTCTATTAGTGCTAACATTAAGATCCATCTTAGCTGTGTAATGATGAACTGGGTGCTTCTCTGATAACATAGAAAGGAAAACTGTCACCTTGGGTCAAATCCTGATTCTTTGCTCACAGCAGCGACAGGCAAGGCAAGAAGAAGGGAGTGGGATTTCCACATCCTTGCTTGTTTCCTGACTTACGGAGTGAGCAAATTTGATTTGAGAAGTAACTGGGACTAAGTACAAAGGCTTCAAAGTAATTTTAAATAATAACAGCCAACATTTTTTTATAGCAAATCATAGATAAAATCCTAATGCTGCTGAAGTCAGCATTAAAAGTCCCACTGGCGTGAGCAGAGCCAGAATTTCACAATCAGTGTTTGAAGCACTGTCAGGACAGGGGTTGATTCTCCTTTGCTCTGTCCAAGAGGTGGGTAGGTATCGTTGCCTTTAATTTGCAGACCAAGATAGCAAGATGAAATAACTTAGTCCTTCTTTCACAGTCAGTCAGTTAGCACTAGGATGGTAACTTGGGATTTCCCTGATCTCAGCAGTCAGTTCATGCCTGACACCATCTTTTACAGAGCATTTTTGCGTGGTATCCCTTGGTATTTTTTTTACTAAAAATTTGATGTTCCATTCTTTGGCCTTTTTTTAACTTGCCCATCCTTTTACTAACCATTTCATGTATCGTGTACCTCTCTAGCACTTTTTTCCTCCTAGCTAATTAACAGGGTTTCTATTTCTGGCCATCAGATTTCCTCTCCTCCTTTTATGGTGATAACAGAGCACGTTTGTAAATCATCCTTTAGACTGCATGCACTGGCAGCCTTCTTGCTGCAAAATGTGAGCAGCTCTACCCTGTCACTATTATGCACTGACATTTAGCAGATGTATTGCCATTGTTCAAGAAGTACTATTTTTTTTTTTTAAATAAGTTTGCTAGCTTTCGATGTCTCTTCATAAACTTAATAGATGTATTCTAATATGTGTAAGTATTTGTTGAAGTATTTGGAAATAGTCTGTACAAGCTTAGTTTTTTTATTACTGCCAGTTGCAGACAATTCAGTTGCGTGATGTGAAATTCATTTGTCTGTCCTGGTTGTATATTGTATTCTACACAAAAACTTAAATTACTTTCATAACAAAGACATCATCTGAACAATGGTGGACATGCCTGCTGTATCCAACATCTTACACTGTGCTTCTAGAAACAAATAATATGCTATCTTTTTAAATTTCCTATTCATTTCTCCAGTCTGTTCCTTGTTGTACTTGTTCTCAGTTTAATGCTGGCTTCTTTCCTCTATCAAATGAGATCTTTTGGAGTACCTTGGCATGTATTTTGATTTAATAGTCATTAACTGCGTTTTCTCTATGGACAAAGAAGTGCTGGCACAGCCAGAACTCCCAGGGTCCCTCTCTCCTTTTTCCTCTCCCCTTGAGCCTCAGGCTCCAGCTTTTTAACAGGTAGAGTCTCATCCATGTTACCTGGTATTTGATGTGAGGGCTCATCATTCAGTAAAAGATGGTACCTATTTTTTCAAGAGCTGCATTCAATGATTTTGTAACAGTGTTGGATGGCTCGGGTTAAGTGAGCTGAATCTGAGTTTGAACACACATTTTCTTACATAAAGCACTCTTTCTAAGCTTGGTAGTCCTTATCGTTTTGTTTTTCACATGTACAGCAAAGTTATGCTGAAATTTGCAAGTTTAATTCTTTACAACAAAGTGTTAAAATGTGGCAGCTTGGTAAGTGACTTGCCACTTGCTTTCTGCTAAGCATTATAATCAGTTTTGGCCCCAAACTGAAACTTTGTTCCCAAGTACTCCTGCATTTTGATTTGGAATGAATCCAAAATCTGCTGAGTACCTCTGTCTGGGTTCTGGTTGGGAAGGCATCAGGCTTTGCCAAGAGCAGTGATTTTCACCAGATTTCAAGGCAAGAGATTATGAAGTCTTTGGAACAAATGAGTCTGTGAGATTTCTGCCACAGTGGTGGCAGCTGTTTTTCGGAGTTACTGCCTTTGCTCTTGCTGCCAAAGCAGTTGCTTGATCCACGCCTAAACTCTAGTGTAAAACTTGCCGAAGACTGTGTCCAAACTAGTGCTTCTCAGTGTACTTTGCCTGTGTTATCACATCACTGTTTATGTCATATGCTTCCAAAGCGAAGAGAAGGAAAGGACAGAGGGGGAACTGCCATCTGTGTGACCAGCTTAATTCAGTATATGCTCAGTAATGCATTCTGTGACTGTAGCGGGCTATTCATTTTAAATGTTATTATCGCTGTTCATGGAGGCATAGCTGAAATACTAGCTTGAACATTAGCTCATGTGTCTTTAAATGCTAATAGTTGTAAAAAATGGTAAGCACTTACTAGCTGTGTCATTTTTTACTGGAACTATCACATAAATTGGTATTATTTCCTTAGGTGTTCGAATAATCCTTTAGTTGCTTCAACTTAAAAATAGGAATGTATGTTTGTAACCTATGTATGCCTAGGGGAATGCCAGTCATGTGTTTCTCCAGAAGTTTAGGAATCGCATCCTGATAGGTACAAAATCTAATACTCATTGATTCTTCAGATCCCTGAAATATTGACTGATATGTAACAGAAGAAGATAGTAGGGTTCATTCAAAAATTTTGAGTATTCATTTAGCTCTAAGAGTGCTTGATTCTGTGAGTAATTGTTGAAATCCAAGTGTACTTGCTTTTTATGGAGGAATTCAGTATTACTGGAAAACCATTTACATCAGCTCTCACTCTTCCTGCAATGTGCCTGCATTGTGAACAGGCCAGATGGTGCTTTGCTGCATGTGAGCACAGCAATAATTGCAGTTCTCAAAGTGAATGACTACATTTTGCAGCATGACACCAATTTTAGATGAAAATGAGGCCCGGTGTATTGACAGACACAAGCAGAGTGAAGCCATGGCCCACAGAGAGGGAGTGGACTTGCTTTCTGGCTATTCCCTCCTATTATTCCCTATGTACATTAACAACTATCTATGTAAATTAGAGCTGTTTGAAGAGACGTTTGTGTGGGGTGAAGTTTCAGAAATTATTCCCCATTCTCCCCAAGGCTGTATGTTTCAGGATCCTGACAACTTTATATTAGAGTATTATGAAAAGATATTAAGCGTGACAGATAGTAGTCTGTTTTGAAAGCAAAGTTTTGATTTGTAGAGCTGGAGATCATTTTTCTGCCATTTACTCTCTATCACTTAGTCAAAACCATTTGTTTCTTAACTGTACACCAGGTTATTTCCAGTCTGCAAATGATTTGACCAGCTTTACTGTTAAGTGCATTTTCGCTCCCTTATTCTGCTAGAAATCTCATCGCTAGCCTCCTGGTCTGCTCAGACATTAATAAGCGTCCATCCTTGCCTGCCTTCCCTACTCTTTTTGCTTTATCCCTCTTGCCAGGATACCTTTTCTCCTCTCTCTCTTCTCTTTGAAATTGCAGTGTTCAGCTATGCAGTCCATCTGCCTCCACTGTCTTTTCTTGAGGTCCCAGTATTACCAGGTCTTTGTGGAGGGGAAGGGAGGAGATGTTGGAGGCAGGTTGTCAGCTTCAGCAGGTCTTAATAGGAGAGGGATGGGGAATTGGGGAGGGGAAGGGGACTAGGGTGGGAGAAGGTTGCTAGGGATTAGGTTTCCATCTGCCACTCTCTCATCTGTCCTTACCCTGGTCCTGGGCTGCCAGTCTCCCCTCCTTTTGCTGTTGAAAAGAAGGAAGAAGGCATAGGCTTTTGTTTGTTTAAAAGCATAAAAGAAAGAGGGAATTAAGCTCATTAGTCCTTCCTTATTAGTCACCATTGACTGTAGAGAGTAAGCTTGAGTAAATGGAGGCTTGCAAAACGGCATAAAATCATTCAATAGTAGCAGTTAAGAGGAAGCTGAAAGTCCATTTTTCTTTTCTGCAAATGTGAAAATACTGAAAGTACATTTTTCTGCATCAGAGTATCAAAATTAAAATCTGACCTACGAACAATTAACTGTATCACAAATTACCGTATCACCAATGGCTTGTTTCCTTCTTACTGAATGTCGAACAAATCTACACACTTTTGAAACAACAATTTTGATTCATGCTTGGGTTGGCTCTGCAGTACGCATACAGGCTTGGATTGTATATTGCTGTATGACTTCCAAGAGCAAATCTGTTACTTTATGTGAATGCTCTGAAGCATATCTGACATACATGAACATTCTTAAATAACTATTTGTGTTTAGTAGGATGTTGTTTTATTTGGGAGACAAGTTTCTGTTTTCCTGCTCTTGGCTTTATCTTTGATCAATACTGTGCTAGAAAATAGACCTGATTCTGTGTTATCTACTGATAAAAAATGATTTCTTGATTTTAATAGTAGAAAGCGTATTCCTGTTGACAAGTTACTGAGTTGACCATACTTAGAAATTGACTGGGTGCTGAGGTAGTTTATGTAAAATAAACCTTATTATACAGAATGTCTAAATGCAGAATGTAAGTAATTTGTTAGGGTATTTTGGATGTACCCAATAGGCAGCATTTGACAGTGAAATAGTAAAAGTTTTCAGATAAATGCAGGAAACAGGTATAGATAGCCTAAAAATTTATGTGTAAAATACTGTTGCCTGTTACTGCTGCTACTGTTTTGGCAACTGCTGCTACTAGTAACCACTGTGCAAACTGAACGTATTAACAGCAAAAATTTTCTTGGGAAAGCAGTAATTAGTACATTCTTAGCACAGTTAAGTGTTTGATGCATACAAGTGGTGTAGCAACCAGAGTGATGTATTACTAGTAGCTTGGTACTGTTCCCCCCTCTGCCCCTCACATGCCCACACACTCACAGAATCACAGAATCACAGAATCGTTATGGTTGGAAAGGACCTCCAGGGTCATCAAGTCCAACCTTCTTGCAGACTCTTCTGCAACCACTCTTGCAGAGGGTGACAAGCCCGGGAGCATTTGGAGGGATGGCAACACCTTCTCACCACAATCCTTCTGTTTACCCTACCCATTAGATTAGAAAATCAATTGTGCAACTTCAGTGAAGTGCTATGCACTTGTAGCTTCAGCAGCGTCGCAATGCTTTGGCACCTCAAGGAGCAACCCACGCA
The DNA here is from genome assembly GCA_013400335.1 of Eurystomus gularis. Classification (NCBI taxonomy): domain Eukaryota; kingdom Metazoa; phylum Chordata; class Aves; order Coraciiformes; family Coraciidae; genus Eurystomus; species Eurystomus gularis. Next base: position 141,455 of record VZZY01001597.1, read on the forward strand.
GGCTTGGTGCGATGAACAGCAAGTGCAAGAGCTGGAGTGCTGGGTCACCATTACAGATAGCTGCAGTGCTACCATTCTGTGCCTGATGGTGTCTTCCAAGCTGCTGGCAAGATTTTTCTCTGGTGTGTATGTGTGGGAAGCCAATTTGCATCAAAAATTCTGTTAACTTGGGATGGCAGTGGCACGTGGAGGTGGTCTCTTGCAAGAAGGACATGTAGAAAAGGAAAATGTGCACTAGTTTTCATCCCATAGACAGTGTTACCGCTTTGCTCTTGTTCTGTTTTGAAAGTGGTCACTTTTAAAGATTTAATATAATTGCTGAAATGCTTTGAAATTACAAGCATGGGTGTGGATCATTAGTATGTCTCTATGAGCTTTATTGTAATTTTACATGATTTGCTTGCTCTTGAAGGAACCAGTTCCAGTGAAGACATTTTCACACAGGGCTTTAAGACAGTTAAGAGAAAACAGACAATTGCTTACAGTAGTGCTAACACCACCTTCATTGATATATCTCATTTTTTAGTATCCTTTTATCTACATGTCTAAAATTAAATTAGGCCTCCATTACTAAAATTAGAAGAGTCATTGGATTAGAAGTGCTTTCTTTCTGAACCTTAACTGAATGAAAGGAGCTTCTTTTGATAAAACTGTAATAGAATTAAATGCTCTGCATCTCATCTCCTGAAATCTGATGGATGGAGTATTAACTTTATTATATCCACCAGACTAAAAACACCTTAAAAGGTGGGACAGAATTTTCTGAACAGGGAAATAAGGTTTATGTGAATAAGAGAGATTAGTGATCAGCCCCAGTATTACCCGTCACATACTGGATTTTTGTTTGAGGTAGCCTTTCCCCTCCACCTTACACAGACAGAACTCCTATTGTATTCAACACAAGTTTTGCTTGTTTGAGGCAACATGCTTGTCATAAACTTCAGTGGATTACACTGATACTTAATACAAAGCTTGTGCATAAGTATTTTTGCTAATTGGGACCATAGCATTCAGCATCATTGAGCTCTGGCGTCTTAAGAGCTTCAGGATTAAATCTACTTCTTGGCACTACTACACAATATGTGCATTTTGTATGATTTAGTATTTTTATGTTTCTAAAATGCTTTCTTTTCCAGAATTCATCTTTAGCTGAATCCCAGCCAGGTTCTCTTCTGCTGAGGTCTCCAGGTTACAGGCTTTGACTAAATCTTCAGTAGAAATGGTGTAGGGGAAGAGCAACAATCCCAAAGGCATCTATACCTTTAGCGGGTCTGAGCTTGAGGATTGAACGGAAACATCAGAAAATAGCATCCAAACTTCACATTTCACAATGAGATATGTCCTGTTAGCTGGCAAGCAATTATTCTAGGATTAAAAACCAATTTCATCTTTCTTAGAACCACAGTAAATGGCTAGGTTTTCCCATTATTTAAAAGTAGCAAGACCAAACACTGTTAGAGCAGTTTAGCGTAGCTTGCCTTTAGGAAGATGTGAATCCTTCACGGATGTTGCAGACTGTAGATTCATTTCATGTGAAATGGACTCACAGCAAGGCCTTCTACCTGCTGCCAGGAGGCCCTGGTGGGTGGCATTGAGTGGTGGCTGAATGAAAGTGACCTTTGTTGAGCACTTTGACTCACAGTCTATGCCAGTCCCACACTCTGAAGTTACTGGAGGGCTGGGATGGTGCAACAGGATATAGAATGGGAAGGAGTTCTCTTTGGAGACAGTTTAGTTCTTTACCTGTGGGGAATGGCATGGAACCACTGTTGAGCCCAGTTGAGTTTCATCTGGGCAAGATATGTTAAAGAGGTGCCTGAGTTCTGCCCACCTTTTTACAGAGAGTACTGCCATGGAGTGCCCGGTCTCATTTCTAAACTATTCATGCAGTTTTGCCAAAGAGCTGGGGCTCAAGTTAAGAGGGCTACACTTTTGTGTACCTAAGCCTATTATGTAGCCCTATCTGCCAAATTTTGCATGTACCATAACATTCAAAAATTGAAAGTAAAGAGAATAAAAAGTCATTTTATTGACACCATTTCAATTCTTGAATGTTTGTTGATGTGTGAAATTTATATGCCTTTGAATTTTTCTATGAATTTTTCTTTGAGAGATAAGCATAATAAGCATTTCCTCTTCTCACAAACTAAGTGTCATTGGGGGAAAGATGGTATTGAAATTTCTTTCCTATAATTGGGTCATTTCTTCATGAAGAAAGTTTCTGGCTGCACTGAGGTTATTTTAGCATGATACAATGTTTTCTGTAATGTAAGCAACTCTCTTTCGTGTATGATATGTCACTTTTAGAAACAACTGTAGAGAAGTATTGAAAAAGGCAAAGATGATATTTGCAGTTTTCATGACCTTCTTTTATTAGTGCCTGTTCAAGCTGATACACCTTTAGTATCAGCAGTTCCCAAACTTACCTGCTTTGGACTCTTTCCTGCCTTTCAGCCTTGAAGCACAGTTTCCAGCTGCAAGTTGCAGTGCTTTCTGGAGCTACAACATCCCTTGTGACCAATTTTCTGAGTGTCGGGATCCTACCTGGGCTTGTGAACCCACATTCAGACATGATGCTTTGTGCAGTAGTGTTCAAGGCTGGCTGGCCTTGGTTTAAGCAACAGGTGATAGATGTGAGATTTATCCAGCGTAGAAAGGTCCAGGCCTGCATGGACATGGCTATTTGTTGTCATTCAGAGAAATAGCAGGCATTTACCTTTCTTTAGAGAAGCTGTAAGGAAAGGTGCATAGGGAGGTGCTGACTTGTGTAATGGTGTCAGTCTCCTATGGAAGAAGCCCAGGTGAGAGCAAGGAGCAGGAGCTTTGAGATAAAGGCCTCATCTGCAGCAGGTTGAATGAACCATGGTCCATCGATCAGGGGCAAGTGAGCCTGTAGAAGTAATGCTTCACAGGTTACATAAAAGAAGTTTTCAGAAGGGTTGGTAAGAACACACTTGTTGTGGAAATTGTGTTTAATGTGAAAAGCAGGTAGACCTAAATGTAGATCAAGCAAGTGTAACTCAGGTTATGTAGGTGGAGTGTAGTCTTAGACTGTCTTCTTCTAATTTTACATTTAGTTTTAAGAAATAAGCTAGGTAGTGGCTTAAATCTGGCAAACTGCTAATTACAGAAAGTGAAGTTGCACCTATCATCTCTTTTTAGGTTGGAAGAGGGTTGAAGTGGTAAAAGCCAGTCAAGTTCACAGAGGGGCAGGATGTGATTGGAAACATTTCCTTGTGCATAGTGAAGCACTGATCTGAAGAGGAAATGTTTGAAGGGTGGATAAATGTCTGTGTATATATTTAGCCAAAACCTCTGTGACAAAGGGAAGCAGGGATTGGAAGGATTGCCAGGATCTTGGCGTGCAGCAGTGGTGGTGGAGGAGCCAGCTACCTGGAACAGGCAGCGTCCAACCTTCTGTCCAGGCTGGGTGCTGGCAACAGGGCCTGACCTCAAAAAATTTCTCATATGTGCCCAGTGTCATTTCAACATCAATAGAAATTAACAATTTAAATAGTACTATTTTTCACATATATTTCAGTAAAGGCTATCAAAGGTTTTGCAAATACAGCATTTTAACTGACCTGCAAAATCTCTGATGTCTGTACCAATACACCCGCTTTACTGAGTAACTGAGGGACATAAATGTTGTTTTTGAAGGAAATGAGTGTTGGAACTGCAGGAAGAATTAAAAATCCGATTTCAGTTTTTTTAATTCAGGTATATAAATAGGGCTTCCCAAGACAAAGGAGTTGAAAACGTAGCCTGTGAACTAAAAACTCTTGTCTAGAAATATAGTGTTCTGTTTATTATATATGAAATACCTTTTAAAAAAACCCAACTTTTTGGCTTGTGGATTGTTTATCTGAGGAAAAAAGGAAAACTCTAACTTCTAAGAAAATGCAGTGTTTTCTGGAATGCTTGGTTCAGCATATATAAAACCATTTTTTGAGAAATTTATTCCACTTAACTCCTTCAAAGGAAATCTGAGCATCTGGCGGTGTAATAGTAAAATCTATAGTGCATTTCTCTTCAAAATGCAGCTGAACGCAGTCTTCCCCCTGATATTTCTGATGAATATGTGATATCTGTATCAGCTATTTCTGAGTTACTCATTTTGACAGATTAACTTTATGATGGGTATTTTCCATGGAATTAATCTTTTTGTAAACATGTACTTAATAAATTAGAAGTTGACTAACAGGCAGTGATGACTAAATTATAATGTAGGAAATATTAATATGACAAGAATTCATGTATCTTAAGAGTGATTTTATTTTGTGGTCTGTTTGCATATGTTGCTGTTAGCAGCAAACCAGCCAAGGAGCAAGCAATCCATCCCCTCAGTGCTTTTCTGCTAGTTTCCAGAATAAGTAATGTCAAGTGGAGAATTACACGCTTTTGTTTTATAAAAGCATCTTTGCCCTTCTATAGAAAAAAAAAATACTTTGGAAAAAATCTCATTTAATGTAATTGATACATCACAAAAGCCAAAAAAAAAAAAAAAAGAGGAAATTGTACCCATCAGTACTTCTGCTAGTTCTTGTATTTGGATCTTTAGTCATTTGTTGTCTTTCAAATATAATTTTCCCATATATAGATAATTTCTCCTCTTAGAACAACACGAACATAGAATCATAAAATGGTTTGGGCTGGAGGGGACCTTAAAGATTATCTAGTTCCAACCCCCATGCCTTGGGCAGGGACTCCTCCCACTGGATCCAACCTGGCTGTGGACACTTACATATGCTAAAGGCAGTACTAGACATATAAAAATTCATCTAAGGATAAAAAATACTGCAAATTAAACCAAAGATCAAAAATACTAAGGAATGATAAGGTGTTGCACTGCACTTCAAAAAGCAGAGATTTGGTACTTTTTTAATAACAAGCTTATGCCAGACAAGGCTTTTTTTTCCTGTTAAAACCCATAGTAGGATTAGAAGAAAAGGTAGTGCCATTCGAGCAATGTATATGCTAATTTCGGAATACTTGAAGTTTATTCCCTTTTCCTCCTTGCTATGTCTTCTCAGCTGATTAGTAATAAATCACTTTTAAGCCAGGGCACAGGGGACTATGGCACACAAGAAAATGCAAGGATGACAGGCTCGTTTACTGGCTTAGCACACAAAACATGTTGGGCATATTGCCATTAGTCATCTTGAGTTTGGAGTTCAGTTCAAAGAGATGCTTGTCAATGCACTTCCAAAAGGATGCGTTATTCATTTCCATAACGATGCTGGTGGTGACGGCACGCTCAGTAGAAGCTGTGAAGAAACGGGAACTTCCTCTTTGTTCTTGTTTTGACGTGGGATATATGGTTTATACAAACTAGGTTCTGTGGTATTAAAATTAATGAATAATTGTACCTTGTTTTCTGGCTAGAAGAAAGTTGAAAGCACACTTTTCAAAACACCCAGCTTTGCCCAGACATCACTGGGTACATTACCGAGGACAACGCGTCCCGATTTGTTGGGTGGATCAGCTTCATCTGAATGGACTTTCTGGGGCCACAAACTGGTCAAAATAGACTGAGGAAACTGGGGTGCTGAGGAAGTACTGGGTCCTTGTAGATGGCAGAGGCCCTAGGCACATCTGTCCACCATCCCTAGTGCTCTCCTGTTAAAGAAGGGCAGTATCAATGAACTGTCATTGGATTATGGCTCTGAGTAAGTGTTGACTGGTTGGCAGTTCCTGAGAGTTCTGAAGGATTCCTGAAATGTATGTAAATGCATGTCATAGGGAAAAATCTGAAAATTAATTTCACCCTGTGCACCACCCCCCCACTGCCAAAGAAAATGTTCTAGCTCCTTTTCTGTCCTGCTTGCTAGCGTGAGGTGTTCTGATCATCCTGCAGGAGACTGATAAATGTCCCTTTTAAAGAGCTATTATGGTCAATGGCAGGAAGTGGTGATGCCATTACATGCTCTTTCAGGAAAAAAAACACAGCTTTAATTTCTCAGAAGGAAGATGCCTTGCCAAGGGAGAGGAAGGAGTGGCTATAGACTGAGTAGATTGAGATAAAGTCCTTATTGTGTTTTGCTAAAGGACATTTTAACAGGTCTGATTCAGCCGCTTCTCAGTGGCCATAATGGTCACCTGAAGTTTAGCCTTGGAGTCCCAAGTATTGCTGTGAGTTAGAACTGAGCAAGCCTGTATATGCACTTTGTCTGACCTGTGTACCATAGATTGTACTTTAACAGTTTTATTATACTTGAAAAAAAAAATAAATCTTGCTAAATGAAGTAAACTTTCTAATACTTTTTCAAATGTGTAAAATTAACTTTGATGAAGTTCAGTCTTCTCCTACTCTTTGTATTTAACACTTTGTATTTAGAACTTTGCATCTTAGTTTGTTTTCACATCAACATTCTACTACCAGTGAGCCCACAAACATTTGCAACTTCCCTAAAAAAATTGATTTCTTCTGTTAATGAAAACCGTTTGTTTTTCCCTGTAGAAGCACATAATCAAAAATTGTTTATACGAAACTGACTAAAAATTTCCACAGGAGCTTGAATCTGAAGAATTCCCAATGCAGAGAATGAAAATCAAGTGCAGCTAAATCAATGTGATTCCTGTTCGTAGTTATTTATACAAGTAACAGGAACTAGGCTGTGCTAACAAGCAAGTCAGCCTTTGAAGTACAAAGCATATGCAAATGTCTTAGCCAAAATTTGGAGTTTAGACTGTAATTAAGTGAGCAGAAGAAATACTGAGGATGCAGAAAAGTTACAGGATTATGGCCCACTTTCCAAGTGGAATTTACTGAGTTTTTGAAGTCTGTCTTCATGCCCCAGATCTTTTTCGTTCTTCTGATTGTAATTTCAGTTGGTAAGTGATATTATAAGCTATTGGCAGTTCATGGATAAATGTTTTGCATGTTAATGTTCATACATTCTTCCTGCTGCTTATGTAAATAAGGGATCTTTGCATTTACCTTTGCATTACTTAGATCTCAACAAGCACAGCATTTTTAGGAATGCTCAGGCTTAGGTAATTTTGCTCCTTAATTTCTCTTAGCTTCTTTCCAGCAGAAGCATTGAGCCAACATGCTCACCAGCTTTAAAAGGAATTTAAAGGGAAAGACTGGTACAGACCTAGGGGTATGGAAAAGTGAAAGATGAACCCATGGAGTTTGGATATTAAGAAAATGAAAAAATTCACTTGTGAATGATTAGAACTACTTGTAGGAGAAAAAGCCAATAGAGAGAGTGTAGAAAAGGGGAAAATAGCAGGCAAGAAGGGAAATTTTGAACACTTGACTAGTAGCAGAAACGAATAAGTGAAATGAAAGTAGAAACCTATCATTTTAGTGGTAGGAAGCTGGTACGTACTTTCGAAGCATCCCAAGCCCATGCTGGCATTTCTGTTTGGGACTTTCTACGTTTTAATTTTCCATTAAAATCTACAAGTGCTTTAGCTGAGGGTGTTTTGTGTTTCCTAGTGCCCAGTTCTGAATTTTTAGGGAACATGCTGCAAAAGGTAGTTACAGAGTGGCCCTGCTCATATAAATAATGAGAGTTAATGACTGAGGGTGAATACTCTGTAATGTGGGACAGAGTTCATTGTTCACTATCTGGAAGGTGAGAGAAGTTACTCTGGAAAAACAATGTTTGTACTATACAAACCCACAAATGGTATTGTTCACATGAGCAGCTTCTGCAGCATTAGAGTGTGTACATATAAAATCTAAGGATTAGGTTTTAAGTAGCTCTGTGAGAGTGGTACCAGACAGTCAGAGTAGGTGCTTGGATGCTGACATGCCACTTTAGATTTCTTTAGGGTATTGACCCATACACCACTGGTAGAGTTTAATGACACATTTTGAAGGTAGCATCTGACTGCAGCAAAGGGAATGAGTAGGGGAACTATGCCTTTGCTACATTAGTCATCTTTGTTTTGCAGGACTGTTGATGACAAAATACTGGTGTTTTGGATTACATTATAAAGTTTCTTATAGCACAGATAAAACTAACAGAAAAAAAAAAAAAGGAAAAAAAAGGAAAAAAAACCCCAGACCACCTTATCCAAAAGGAAAAAGCTACGTAGAATAGCTTGGCACTTCCCAGGATGTTTGCTCTTTCTGCATCTTTTTTTCTCTTGATAAAAAAGAAAGATTTCAAAACAAATTTGAAGCATGGATTAGGATGTGTGCCCCATATATGTCTCCTACCTGTTTAGTAGGAAAATATATAACAGCAGTAATAGTATATATAGTAGTAATTGTACAATGCAAATTACAGATTAAATTTCTGGAGGGGAAATCCTTCACAGTGGTAAGAATCTTCAGAAACGTATTTGGTTTACTGAAATTTAACTATCAGAGGAAAATCTTTTTAAAGTCCAGAGGAGTCAAATGTCCCAAATGCATAATTTTTAGAAAGACTTCAACAAGTACAGAAATCATATAAAAGCATAAGCTTTAAAAATTTTGAGGCAACTTAGAAAATATTGGAATCCAAGGTAAATGCATTGGTTTTGGTATTTATTATTAAAAATCTGCTTTGAATTCTGTGTAGTGAAACACTTTTTAGCATTTCCTACTTCTGATTCACAGAAGTAGGTGGTGAAGCCTACAGGAAACGTTCATGTGCAGCCCTGCATGCTTTTACTCCCCTTATAAACTTTGTTTGCATCCTGTTTTTTAAGCAGGTACTGATTAAATGTCTTGCAGAAAAACAGAACCTGGAAGGTGCGGTATTTTAGCTTTGCTTAAAAATATTTTAACATGCACATCTCTTTTCTGGGATTAGCAAAGGTTTTGACTAGCCATGTCTTACAGGCAGATGTTTTATTGCCATGCTGCCCATAATCTTTGAGACTGGGAACCTCATGAGGTAATCACTGCACAAACCACCATTTACACCTTCAGAAAGCCTTATTCATTCTTAGCCTATGTCCTGTGTAGTACAGGGTACTTTTTTTGGCAGAAGTGATCGTCAGACTTCAGGATGTTAAAATGCCATCTTTAAAAATTATCCTTTCTATGCACTTTCTTGCTTCCATTTGCTCTCTGCTTAGCAAACCAGCTGGGTGTGAACTGTACAGTGTGGCTTCAGTCAGTCATCATTCTTTTGCTGAGAAAAGAGATTATTTACCAAATGCTTCAGGTTGTTCAAGAATGCAACTGAAACCAAAGAATTATGTTGAGATTTCAGTTCACATGCACAAGCTGTGTGTTATTACCCCATGGAAAACACGATTTTCATTTGTTAAGACGCTATTTAGAAATGGCTCCTGTGTTGCCTGTACTGCGGGAGTGACTGTGGATGGCATTAAGAGATTTGGGAGTGCAAGGAATACACATCAGGAGCAATCTGCACAGATCTCACTGCAAACAAGGTGCATAAAACATTCAATCACATCTTCACTAACAGAAAATGCTGAAGATCTGTGGAAACTTGAAGTCACTATTGACGTCCTCAGAATTAGAATGAGGTTGGAGATCTGCTGGTTTAGGCTAGCTGTCTAGTCCACATAGATTGTGTTTAGGTTTTGGCCTTAACATTTTTTGGCAAATATAGTCTTGGTAAAAATGCTAGTTGGGCTTGATGTGATTAGGTAACTGTGTAACAAAACATGTATAACAAAAAATACAGTGATTTCTGAGAACATTTAACCAATAGCAAGTTTAAATGCTCTTAGAGGACAAAAGTCCAAGATAAGTTCTTTTAATTGTCCAGCCAGTGGTTACCCCAGAGCACTCCAGAAATCTTCATGCTGAGGCAGCATTCCCTCATATGGTCTAGGTAGACCTACAGCTGTTGAATAGATCAGCAATAGAGATGGGAGCTGGTGGGATGTGAAGAACAATTTTCACCTTCTTTTGGAAAGAAGATGATCCTAGAGACATTGTGAAGAAGTAGAACTGTATGAGCATCATGTGGACAGGGGAAGAAACAGAAAGTGCCTCTAGCTTTTTCAACTTAATTGATAGGGTGGTGGGTGACGCTAGGAAACGGCAAAAGGTATAGAACAGAGAGAGTTTAAGAGAAAGGGAGTTTTACATTTCAAAATAGAAAGGTCCTTTCTGAAGATTAATTGTCTTTTAGGAACTGTTAGAACTGGATGTGTTAAAGACTATCTTTCTTTTAATGAATAAAACCTGAATGTTTTATACAATAACATACATTTGCATGCTGTGGAAAGTGATTTTTATGTTACATGTATTTATTCCATAAGTTCAGACAAATGCCTTAAGGAATGAGGCTGCTATAATCAACTTGGAGAGGGATCTGGGCGTTTTGGTGGACAGCAGGCTCAGCATGAGCAATCAGTGTGCTAGAGCTGCAAAGAAGGCCAACAGGATGTTGGGTTGCATTAACAGGGGCATCACCAGTAGAGATAAAGAAGTCATAGTCACACTTTACTCAGCACTGGTCAGGCCACACCTCGAGTACTGCATTCAGTTTTGGTCTCTGCTATACAAAAAAGATGTGGACAGGCTGGAGAGGGTCCAGAGAAGGGCCACAAGGATGATCAGGGGACTGGAAGACCTGCTGTATGAAGAACGGCTGAGAAAAATGGGTATGTTCAGCCTTGAGAAGAGAAGGCTTAGGGGAGACCTTATCACCATGTACCAGTACTTGAAGGGTGGCTACCAAGAGGAAGGAGACTCCCTTTTTACAAGGAGTCACATGGAAAATTCAAGGGGTAATGTCTGCAACCTGCTCCCGGGGAAATTCCGATTGGAGTCTAGAAGAAAGGTTTTTACAATGAGAACAATTAAACATTGGAATAGTCTCCCAAGGGAAGCGGTAGATTCCCCTACATTAGACAGTGTCAAGACTCACCTTGACTGGGTGCTGGCCCATCTCACTTAAATTACACTTGGACTAGGTGATCCTTGCGGTCCCTTCCAACCTGGCATTCTATGAATCTATGAAACTCCAGTATTACCAAAATTTTCATCAGGGTGAGGCTGCTAATGCAACCTTAAAATTACAGTTCAGGACTTTTTTTACTAAGAATTCAGAAGTCATCACGCACATCATACTGTACATGTTTGTAGAAAGATAGTTCACTGTATACTGCTTTACTTTAAAATTTGGCTCAAAGAAATCAGTGGTTGCCCATCTCTTGGCAGATGCTTCAGCACCACTCCCAGCTTGATTAAGCATTCCAGATTCAATAACCCAACTCAGAACAGTTTGGCACAGCCGCATCCTGTGTTCAGGGATCATTTACTGATGGACTTGCTTACTGTTTTGCGGTATGTGAAGCCATAACAGTGTAACTACCATGGGTTTCTTGCAAGACCCCAGCTACTATTAAGTAGTTTTCGTCATTGGACCTGAAAAGTGGAAATAAAGGCTTCATTCTTGGTTTAAAATTTAAAATCTTGATAACCTATATTATAACAATGTGCCAAAACTTTGTCACATAAATGCTAGTTTACCCCTTCATATGGTGTTACTGCAGGAGTCAAGTTTTTGTTTCCCACACTGCTTGCAAAGTAGTCAGGAGAACAGTTTTTATAATAGATTGACTTATAGTTCCATGTCCCTGTGCAACTACCATTTACACTGAAGTCTATAATTCGTTCTCTAATGTCTATTATAAGGAAGCAAGACATGACTATATGACTTTGGGAGATCATAAGTACAGTGTTGTGAAATAACAAACCCAGAGCTATTAATTGCATTTCTTTATATCATGCTTCCTATGTTTTTTGTTTATGCTACACATGAGAATTTTTAATAGGAAGCTTGATTCTGAAAGCAGTGAAGCATATCAACAATGAAATAATTGTTTTAAGAGACACTGTAAAGGCTGATAGTCCCAAATTTTACCTACATGTTTTTTGTTTACTTTATGGGCTTGATGCTAGTCTAGACCTGCCTCTAATGCTGCTAGCTTCAAAGCTTCTTTGCAACAAGAGGAGCCTCCCTCTGCCTTTTTTTCCTCCGGCAGTGTGGTTATTTGAAGCTGCTCTTTGTTCTCAGTCTGTAGCATCATAATGTTAGTCTGCATATAACACAGCCATTCAAGTTCTTTCAACTTCATATAGTAATCACATTTATGAGAATGTTGTTAAGGTTGTAGTCAAAATGTTCATTGATAGTGCAAAAGAATGTTGTTCCTTTACCTGTAACTTTCAAATCTCCTCTTTTCTGAGAGATTTGAGTGGTGAAGAGTGTCCCTAATAATTCAAACTGCCTGAATTACAAGGTTGAAAAGAATCAAAGCCAAATACAGAATACATTTTGAAAACTGTAATTGAGTATACTTTGATAGTGTGGAGCATCCAAGGTGAGGCAGCTGGCAAGTCTGCAGTGATCCTGTTGCATGGGTATTTTGAACAACTAAGCAATTGAACTTTCATGGTCATCAACATGCAGTGAAGAACTTCAGTGCTAAGCACTGGGTGTATATGGAGATTTGCACTTGATGAAAAGGAGTTGAAAATTTGACATAAAGCAATGACTTCAATAACAACTGATGATCAGTGTATCCTAGTTTTAGGTGAGCAGCTTGGTACTCTGAGAGCACCTGGCTGGAAGTTTCTAAAGCTGAAAAGTTAGGACTCGGGATCTCTTTTGGAAACAGCACCAAAACCCCAGCTAACTTCAAATTAACAGTCCTCAGTATCTTAGCAGTATGAACAGTTAGTGTTGTGCCGATGTTAATAGGAAGACAGAACTTGGAGAAAACCTCATTTTTAATACTTGATACCCTAACACAAGTATTTACATGCATTTTGCTAAGTAAACACTCATTCTTTCTAACACAGGCTTTTTGGTGAAAGATTTGCATGTTGCTTTTCCTTTTATTTGGTTCCAGGTTTTAATTAGTTCTTAAATGTCTTTTAGTATATGATTCAGATAGGCTGTTCTGTCATAGGACGTTGACGTTGTATCTGTGTGATAAGAGTCACTCTTAATAATCAGGTGTAGGCTAGAGACTACAAAGAGTACCATTTAAATGTATATTTATTTACCATATCTTCATTGCCCAAAGAAAAAAAAAATAATAGGAAAGGAACTTGGCAATTTCTAACCATGAGTAACATGGCTGGCAGGTTAATTGCAGGCTTAGGCATGAATATGCAAAGGCGGAGATGATTCACAATTGCAGGAATAAAAAGACAATAAATAGAGTCTTTGGCTAGGTGTACAGTTATGCCAGTGAGGCCTGGCACCAGAGAGGATGAATATAATACTTCCTTGATTGAGCAATCATCATGATCAAGAACAAGTTGTTCCATGAGCAGAACTGCAACGAGACCTGGGTTACTATGGGTTTGTAACATACCTTCTGCACTGCATGACTTCACTTACTCACCATGTGCATCACCCCAATATCTGCAGCTGCAGTTCCCATGGTCTTCAGTGCTCCCTTGTCTCAAAGCCATCTCCTGTGCTCTCCCCCCAGTAATATCGCCTCCTCTCATGCTTCCTTAACTGCCAGATGGGCTGGAGGCAGCATACGTTGCTCATAAATGTAACAAACCATCCTCTTAAATCCCTACTGTGGCCTTTCTCTTATTGATAAGCCACAAATTTTACATTTATTCTTGCGAATGCAGCTGATAAAATTTTAAGATGCACCCAAGAGTGTTGAGAGAACCGGCTGATGTTGTCGCTGTACCACTCTCCATCATTTTCACAAGGTCGTGGCAAACAGGAGAGGTGCCTAAGGACTGGAGGAACAAGTTATCCATGGGACAGCAATGTGCCCTTGTGGCCAAGAAAGCCAATGGTATCCTGGGGTGCATTAAGATGAGTGTGTCCAGCAGATCGAGGGAGGTCCTCCTCCCCCTTTACTCTGCCCTAGTGAGACCTCACCTGGAGTACTGCATTCAGTTCTGGGCTCTCCAGTTCAAGAGGGACAGAGATCTACTGGAGAGAGTCCAATGGAGGACTACGAGGATGATTAGGGGACTGGAACACCTGCCTTATGAGGAAAGGTTGAGAGACCTGGGGCTTTTTGGTCTGGAAAAGAGAAGACTGAGAGGGAATCTAATTAATGTGTATAAATATAGGAGGGCTGGGTGTCATGAAGAAAGGGGCAACCTCTTCTCACTTGTGCCCTGTGATAGGACAAGGGGCAGTGGATGCAAGCTAGAGCACAGGAAGTTCCACCTCAACATGAGGAGGAACTTCTTTACCATGAGGGTTACAGAGCACTGGAACGGGGTCCCCAGAGAGGTTGTGGAGTCTCCTTCTCTGGAGACTTTCAAGACCCATCTGGATGCGTTCCTGTGTAACCTGCCCTAGATTCTATGGTCCTGCTTGGCAGGGGGGTTGGACTCGATGATCTGCAGAGGTCCCTTCCAACCCCTAACATTCTATGATTCTATGATTCTATGATTAAGACACTAGTTGGGAAAAAAAAAAAAATTGAAATGTTCAAAGTCTGCATTCAGACTGAAATTTTGCAGCCTGAAACTGTATTTTGTATCTGTTGGACTGTAGGATCTCAGTGGCTTTTAAAATTCTCTAGTCCTTAAGATGCAGAGAGGCCCTTGACTAATTCCTGATTAACTCTCACCAACTTAGGAGGAAAGTAAAGAGTTATCTTTTCTATCAATTATATATTTACTGATGTGCATTTAAGTTTTACTGCTTCTTTGGTAACTTGTTTCCTTTGTTACATAATGGACTAGGAAAGTTCTTTCAGTATGTCTGTGTTGGATAGTACGAGTGGTGCATGCTTGTGGTTTTGTGGCCATAAGGGTTTGCAAAATGTTCCTTTGCAAGGTGACAGAGTACTAAGATCAATCTGGTCAGTTTCCCACACAACATGCTTTTAGCTGCAGTAGCAGTTCACAGTAAATGTATCCTGAAAGGTATGGTACTGGGAGTATTTAGCTGTTGTTTCAGTGCACTACAATTGCATTTCTCTCTCTCCCTGGTTTTGCTTTATGCTCTGTGGCAGTTGAGTCACTTGGTGAGTGTCGATGAGCTCTGCTTTTCTTTGTGGCTTTTCAAATAGCCTGAGCGATGAAAAGAGCTAGAATGAAACAGGACATTGGCCCTAGTTCTGCTCCTTTGCTAATTTCCTGCAGATTTTTTCAGTGTAATTTCAATATAGATACAGTGTGGTGAGCTGAATAGGTTTGAAAAGTAATGACATTTACCACAAAGTACTTGTGAAGAATAAAAACTGAACTGGGTTTATGGCTGTTTGGGTTGTACAGGAATGAAGCTTTGATCTCGAAGTACACAAAATTGCTGCTGATCTCTTCAGTGGATGTACATAATGAGGAAGACATGGCAGTTGTATGGGACAGTATGCTCATCTGGACAAGCTGAACCAATCAAAAAAAAACCTTAAAGTAGTTTCTGCTTTAAAGGGTGATCTCTGATTGACTGTGTCACAATAGGGTTACAGTGTCCCAGAAAGCAGTAACTGGTGTTTTTTAAAGCGTGGTAGTGAAAATGCAACTCAAGAGAGTCTTTGACAAAATGAGCTCATAAAGTCTGAGAACACTTAAGTAGGGCAGCAGCCATCAGGAGCAGACCCATGACTTACAGTGTGCGTGTCACTGGTGGAACTCGTGCTAGAGTACTGAGTCAGTCCTCCTCATCTCCCTCAAAAAGGAAGTTATAAAAGGTAACAGCAAACAAGATGGACACCTGAATTATATGGGGCCTGAGTCATAAATGCATCTGATACAGTAAATGTAAAAAAATTCATCAGGATCATTTTATCAAAAAGGAGTTTGAGGTAGAGCTTGATTACAGAGTACAAATTCCTCCACAGAGGAGACAGGGAGTGCTAAAGGCTTTTTTTAATTTAGTGGAAAATGAGTAATAGTCAGAAACAGAAACCAAATGAAGTTGAACTAGAAATAGGGTACTCGATTTAACATGACAAGGATGAATGGGTGAGGGAGATGGTGCAGCCTCTTTGATTTCTTCCAGTCAACACTGAATGCTTTTCAAAAAGGTACATTTTCATAAAATGTTAGTAAAAGTAAGGGTGTGATTTATAGGACATTATACAGCCTCAGGCCTGGTGTCCTGTAAAACTTAATAAAATGACCAGATCACTGTGGCTGGAGACACTAACAGAGCAATTAATCCACAAGAAGGCCTGTTTTACGTGCTGACCTATTTTAGTGCTGAAGTACTTCAATGGTTAAGCTCATGGTGAGAATTAGTCACAAACTTATTTCAGTGTAACAATTTCTGTTTGTCTTTTAAACCTCTTATCATCTCACAACACTTTTATTTGTAGAGCAGCATTACTAATTAGTATGCACATGATACTGAAAACACTGGTAGGCAAACAGTGCTGAAGAGCCAAGAGAGGAAGGGTAAAATACAGTTTTATTTGCAATTCACAATAATTACTTCCTTTTCCTAAATTGAATGATTGGCATTGGCCTTTTGGATGCAGAGAGAGGTGTGTGATGCCATTTTTCTAAAAGTTTATGGCTTTAGGAGGATCTCAGGGTTGGAGAACGGGAAGCAAGAGGGAGATAAGCTTTTGAAAAGCATTAGACAAAAACATTTCAAAACATATTGGTAGATGATTGTAGATTATTACAGAATTAATACTGATGATTATTAGAGCAACTGCAAGAACCTTTTAAAATGCCACTATTCTGAGTTTGTTTTCTTCTGCAGGAGGCTTTCAAGAAAGATTATAGGACTCTGAGATAGAAATTGATAAAATTTACTGTAATATTTTTAGGAGTGAGGAAACCTCTTTGATAGATGTGCAGAGGTCACAGTGATTTCTAAAATATAATTTAACTTTTTGTTATTGGTGGGGTTTTTTTAGCTTAGCTGTATGGCCTTTTCCTGTCTTTAAAGAGACCTGCAAAGAAAGGTCAATTGAGGGAGTACAGCTAATGCCTGCTGGGAGGGGGACACAGCTTGGCATACAAAATACCTGGTCATTAGGACCCTCCCCAGAAGGATCTGAGTGATGTAATTAAAAGCAATGCTATATTTCTGTATGCAGAATCAGTTGTAGTAAGTGCTAAGTGCCCTTAGTTTTAACTGTACTCAGATCTGAAAATGATCAGTTGCAGGAGCAATTCATGGTCTTACCTGTTCTGGACCCCGTACCTTGTCAGTTTTTTAATGACATCTACTCTGCGTCTTGACCTCTACCCCTTGCACAATGATGTCTACAAAAAGGACTAAAAGACTGTTCTATTTAATAGAAATGACATAGCAAGAAACACGAGATGAGTCTGAAAGAAGAGAGCTGCCAGTAATACATGGAATTTGATTCAAGATCAGGTACGCTGCTCTAGTATTTTTTCTTCTCTATTTCTTTCTTGCTCCAGATGTTGTACTGTATTAAATGCCAAGTGAAGCAGCACATTATTGTTCTTATTTTTGCCATCCTAACCATCTAAAAGCTAAGTTTGGGCCAGGAATGAGAATAATCTCCTGTTTCCTTTCCTGTCATTAGTGGGGCTTTGAGCACTGAATGGCTTTTCAGGAGAGTTATGCATTTCCTTTTGTTTTCCTCCCTCCTGGAGAGGAATAAGCTACAGGCTAGTGAATTTTATTTCACTGAATCCTTCCTCTTGGAAAACAAAATAAAAGCTGTGCCACAAATCTGGCCCCAAATATCCATTCTGGGAAAAGGCCAATGTTTGATAATGCTCTTATGGGATCTAATGAGTGATGTGGCAGTTCCCATTTGACAGAGCCATCTTTGTGAGGGTAGCCTGACCTTCTGCAGACCTGGGAACAGAGTGAAGAGCATCTTCAGGAAATACGTATCACATGAGAGGGAAAAGTAAAACTTCATTATTGTCACTGTTCAGTTAATTGGAGGAAAAACATGTTCTGATATCAAAATTGGTGTTGTTAATTGTCATTTGGTGTCACCCTTTTCAGTTTTCTTTACTGAAGCATGTGCCCACTAAAAATGAGCAAATGTTCCTCTTAAAGGGAACTTTTTAAACTCAGGATTTAGAAACTAAAACAGTGATTTCCTGTCTCTCTGTCAAAAGAAATCATTTTAATTATTTACAATTCTGTTCCCATTTCCTACCTTTGTTTTAAAAATGGTTGAAAGAATTCTTAGTTGGAATAAGTACAGACACAGATAATTTTTGAGCAGAGATGCACAACAGCCAAGATCTAATTTATAAAACACAGATAGTGGGGCTGAGTTTTAGGAGGCTTTCTTTACATTAGGTGCATTAAATTCCTTTGGCACGTTTTGTAAAGACCCTACTGTTAATAGGGTCTTTGACTATGTAGCAACAGCAAAATTTTATATTGTGGATTATAAATTTAGTTTCCTGTGGTGATTTCACATAAATTAAAACTCTTGAGGGGCAAATTTTGCACTCCCCTGACATCAGTTTGATGTGCATGTATTCGTCCAGGGATTGAAACTGATCCCATGCTATCTTTTCTCTATTAGCATTGTCTTAATTCATGTGGGCAATAGGATTTCAGTTTTAGACAATTTGAAGTGCAGCCTTGCTCTGAGCTATATAGATAAAGTCATGCATATGCATATATGTGTTGTGCAGTTCCTTTGTGCACAGTCACTTTCAGGATCTCTTCATAATCTTGGATGAGAAATTCTTGACTTCAGAATAATTACCTTTCACAAATTCTAAAAAATATAGTTAAACAATATTTTTATCTAGTATTTCTCTTTTATCTTCTCTTCCAGCACACAGTCACATAGCAGATTCTGTGCTGTAGAGGTAAAACCCTCTCAAAACCTCCCCCATGATGGACCATACTGCTCTGAAGTGGCTTCTCCCCTGTTGTAGGAGTGGAGAGATGTAGCTGCCTTGGTGAGAGGGGAAGGGGGCAGAACAGGGGGTTTATTCCATCCATCTTACACGACTCAAACATACATGGAAGCATCTCTCTAGATTGATGATTAAAGTAGCCTAACTGACTAGCTGAGACTAGATGCTAGCAACTTCTAGATGGCTAAATTGAGACAAATCCTTAGAAACATTTAATTATGCTTCCTCCGTCCAGGCTTAGTCTTTGGAAAATCCAAGGCCTAATAAGAGACCAAACCAGTTTGTCTCAGCAGCTTAGCAGTTAACTAGTGTGTTTGTGTCCAGATGCCCTAATGCACAGGCATGTCTTAAGTGTGGTAGAGATTGGATCAGATTAATGTTTTTTAAATAAGTATAAATTACATGCCAGTCTGACCCATCATTTCTTTGGCAGATTCAGGCAGAAGATAATGTTGATTTTATCTTCTTCAGAAAGAATATACCAAGCACTACATCCTGTGGTATCCCTGACTTGTTCTTTGTGGCTTCTGACAGGCTTTCAACCACTAGATTATCTCTGCCAGTGCCACACCATCAGAAGCTGTTAGCTAAAGTTCAGGCTGTTCTTACCTCTTCATCCACCATCATGACACCATTTTATTAACTTTGCACTCTGTGTACCTATGTGCTTTGGATCTTGACTAATCAGCTAATTGGACCTTGTTAATCAGCTTCTAAACGGCTTTTACTGGAGACTTTTGGCTAGGATGTTAAGACTGTGTTTGGTGTGGTTGGCATTTCTGCTTGGATGTAGTGTGATAAATTTTGAGCTCCAGATCTTCTGAGTTTCACTGTTTGAGAAATGTAATGTGTGTCAGTGAGCTGGACCTGCCTGTTTGGTTGGAAACCAGGAAAAAAAAGAGGACAAGACGTGAAACTTCAGCTGTTTGTAGAACTGGTGCTGGGAGGTGGGGAAGGTATAGAATACTTGGTGTGCTCAGGGAGTAATCCTGGCAGAAGCTAAGCATTCAGCTACTTAAATAGCAGCTATTGCCAACATTGAAACATGTTGCAGCTTTTTTTCCAGCCCATCCTCAATTGCTTATCGTGGCTATCTTGCTGGAAGTAACTATTTTCTAAGATCTTCCCACAGATAGGCTTGTTTAAGATGTTTTCTGACCTTGTTCCATCCAAAACAAGCTTTGTTAATTTATGCAGCCTAAAAAACATGGCTTTGTTTAGCCCTACATGCTGCACTTTTGGGACATGAGACATCTGGCAGGAGGGCTGTGCAAGGGAGCTGGGCAATAATCTTTTCATTGAATCATAGAAATGTTGGTCAGAAGCGGCCTTTGGAAGTCTTGAATCAAAACCATTTCCAGCGCTATATCTGGTGAACCATGGCTTTGTCCAGCTTGGTCTTGAAAATCTCCAATAACAGATATTGCACCACGTCTCTAGACAGCCTGTTCTACTGCTGCAGAGAATTTTGTTTAATCAGGTTTGTCCAATCTGAACCATCCAAGCTGTAGTTCGTGATGTTTGCCGCTTGTTGCATTGTCTGCTACTACCAAGGAGAGTTTGGGTCTGTCATCACTCCAGCTGCTCTTTAAACAATTATAGGCTGCTATTAGATTGTCTCTTGGTCTCCTCTTTGCCACACTAACAAAGCCCAGCTCCCTTAAACTCTCATTGTGGGTAATATGCTCTGTATGGTGTTTGTATTATTCCTGAAGAAAGCACGCTGTTGGTTCCTATTCAGTTTGGAGTGCACCATGACCCCCAGGTCATTTCAGCAAGGATGTTACACAACCAGTCAATTCCCAGCCTTCAGTGGTGTACAGAGTTAGTCTGCTTCAGACACTGAACTTTGCACTTCTTGTTGAACATGATGAAATTTCTGTTCTCCTGATCCTCTGTTTATCAAGGTCCTTCTGAACTGAATCTCTCAGGGAGAGATTAAGCTAAATGGTAATTTACTCTTGTCCACCCCTTGCTGAGAGGTTTGTCTTACCAGTCAAGTAGTTGATGAAGATATTGAACAATACGCTATTGATACTGGGGTACTCTGCTCATCACCAGCTGCAGAGCAGTTGTAAAGCCACTGATTATCACCCTTCAGGACTGGCAGTCCAACCAACCAGTTGTTAACTGACCTTAGAGTCTGTTCTTCTAGCCCTTACTTCCTCAACTCTTAAATGAGTATGGGAGGGTTACAGTGTCAAAAACCTTAATAAGTCAAGTTATATTGCATCCAGCTCTCTCTCCTCATCCACACAGCAGGTCATTTTGTTACAGAAAGCAGTCAGCTTGATCAATCATGGTCTGCCTGAGTTCACTGTTTTTGATTGCCTTCTTGGCCTTTCTGTGTCTGGAAGCAACCTCCAAGGAAGATGCTCCTTGCCCTGTCCAGGGACTGATGGAAGCCTGACCAGCTTGTTGTCCTTCTAGTCCTCCTTCTAACCTTTCTTAAAATAAGCATAATATCAGCATTTTTCCGGCTGCTGGAAACCTACCCTGATGGTGTGAATTTTTTCATGCATAATGGCCACACAATCACATCAGCCAATTCTTTTGGCACCCTTGGATGAATCCCCTCCAGCCCCACGTATCTGAATAAATACATCTAGTATTGCTGACAAGTCTCTAACCAGTTATTTCTCAACTGTCAACTGCCTGTCCCTTTCCCAAACTGTTGAGGTACATGCAGAGGTCCGGAAGCAAGGTTTTCCATATTGCCTGTCAGTGGATTGTCTACCCCATTCATCTCTGGACCTATATTTTCCCTGAACTTCCTTTTGCTGCTAGCATTGCTTGCAGAAGCCCTTCTTGTTTCCCTTTGCATAGCTGTAGCTGGCCTTTGACCTTCCTGATGTTAACCCCTTGTGACCAAGCAATGTGTTTGTACTCCTGTGTCGCTGTTTTAACAAGCAGAACTGCTTCTTGGAGAGGATGTGTATCTTCAGCTTGGGTGTTCATTAAAGCACAGGGAAGCTGGAAGTGCACAGACAGTGTTCCTGTTGCTCTCCCTCCAGGGCAGAGGAGTGCCTGCTAAAGATACCATCTGAATATTTACATCATTTCAGCCACCTGCTTTTGTATACATGTAGCAGATCATGAGAAACTATTACTTTCCATATCCCTGATGGCTGTTTATAGTATGATTAATTTATCTCACCAAGCACTCTATTATAAATCTGTATTATATTAGGATACTGGTGTATGGCCATGTTCAGAATCGCTCTGGTTCAACATAATACCTTTACAGTTATACTACAGTGTTACTGCTTTTGAATTCAGTGCAGTTAAAGTGTCATAAAATTGAAATACACAAAGTGAACCTTTCTACAGTTTGAATATTTTTCACTTCAGAGACCAAATAATGGCAACTGGCAACATTCTGCAACATTCTTTAAAGTTAAGAAAAAGCAATGCATACATAAAACTTACCCCATGGTTATTCTGTGTGGTTACTGATGTATGGCATGCGATTGTTTGTGTCCAAAGCACAAGAGAATGAGTGAGTATGATGTGGCTTTGATGGTGTCATGTAGGAAGAATCCTCCTTCAGCTTGGTTGTCCTGCTCTCAAATGCTTCCCCTGAGCCAACCTTGTTGGCTAGTGTTGGAAGCGGTGTGTTAGGTGAGACGGGCAATTGATCTTACCTTGGTATTGTCACGTTTTTGTTATTATGACTTTTATATCTTGATACTTTTAACTTTCTCTTACACATATTTAGTTCAAGTGAATGTGTTTTCTAGTTGAAGTGCTGGGGCCTAAGCTGTAGGCCCTGAGTTGGAGTTGACCTGTGGATGAGTTACAACCTAGCAGAATGTATTGTTCCCCAAGTAGCTCCTGGGCCCAGAGGCAGAACCTGGCCCACCTGTGTGAGGCCCTGCCTTGCCCCAGCTTGGGGTGGTGGGCGAGGCCAGAACTATATCAATCAGGAACACAGCAGTTGGAAGAGAGTTCCTGTTGGGGCCAGTTGAAGGCAACTTGCTGAGCTCTCTTGTGGTGGTATGTTCCCCCTTGGTTCTTGTGGTGGCTGATTTGAGATGGAGAAGAGCAAAAAGATGAAGACTGTGTAAAAGATGGAAGTATGCTGAGGGGATGTTGCTGAGTTCGGTGTTGGCCTACGGAAGGAGAGAGCTAGCAGCACAAAATTGGCATAGTCAGTAGGATTGTTTGAAGAAGGAGAGAGCTAGCAAAACACCTGTACATTTTATTAGTAGCTAGAATTAGGCAATAGGATGGATAAATAATGTGAAAGCTTTTTGAAGTAAAACTTTTGGTGCATCTGTTTGTTTTGTAATGTGTTAATGTCAGCACAAAGGACCACTATTTCATTAATTGTATTTCTTACTCAAGCTGAAATGCCTTATTCATGGATTAGCCTCTAGTACCAGAGAGCCACAAAGAAGCAGTTGACTTTGACCTTAATTGTTTTCTCAGTGAGACATCAGTGTGCAAGGTATGCTGCACAATTGTAATTCAGAATTATGTTTCTTTAAGAGGGCATCTCAAGGGTCACAAGAGATGTTTTGCAAAAGATTTTCAATAACAGCTTGTTTACAAGATGAAATTCCAAATCAGTAAACGAATAATGAATAGAGCCGGAATTTGATATATAACAATAACTTTTAGAAGTGGGTAAGGTAGACATGTCTGTGTCCAATTTGAACAGGAAAAAAAAGTACACGTCAATCAGAAGAGATAGCTGAACTATACAGCCATTTGAGATTTGGTTTTTTTCCTGGGTAATTCTGTCTGTCCCACCATACTTGGATTATTCTTTTTTTGGTTTGCTGGTAACTTTTTTTTTTTTTTCTCTCAGTACTTCAGTTACTTCCTGCACTTATCTGCTCCTTTGTGAAGTTAGGTAGTACTTTGTTTTTCATGAGGAACTAAATCAATCATCACTTTCTCATGTCATCTTGCATTGCATCAGCTTCCTTTTTTGGATGAAATGGATGGGTGTAGCTCTCTATGGAGTCTGGAAGTGGTGTTTACTGGCTTGGTTTTGGGTGGTGGTTGCTCAATAGTAGCTTAAACATTTAAACATTGCAGTTAATTTATGTTTATCCATGCCAGTGCAAGGCTTGGGATTTAAGTCTGTTGAAGTAAATTGGCATTTTTACTGCCATGACCATTTACTATTATCCCTACAGTCATAATTGTGAAGATTTGCATTTTCAATGGAGTTGGGTAAGGATAGGAGCATAAGATAAGAGATAAGAGCATAAGCAGGAGAGAGGTGTGTTGTAGAGATATAACTGAGAGCATAATTTGTCCTGCCAGCATCCTATAATTGCTAATGATGCCGTAGAAGAAGTAAAAGAATTTGGGATTTTTGTTGGCAAGATTGCCAATGAGTTTGTTTACTGGGGAATTTAAGTAGTATTTTGTGGAGTGTGAGAGCCGCCATGTAGCAAAAAATACCACACTTCAGGTTTACTTTTCAGTCTAGAGTTGCCTTCAGGTTTGCATACAGAAATTCTAATGAAACAGGAAAACTGAGACTTTCTCCAGTGCACTATATGGTCTGATCCACTCTGATTTAGTTCTCTATTGGCATCTAATACTCTGCTACCTAAGTTAACACATTAATATTCATTGGGTAGATCAGTATTGCACTGTTGGAGCCAATAAATTTTGGTTTAGTTTAAAATCAGAGATGATATTTTATACATTATGTTAGCATACTATTTTTATTAGCATATCAGACTGTGAAAGAGTGATGCATTGCAGTAAAAAGCCAAGTATTTCAAGCTAATTGCTATTCCATTAAGTAGAAGTGGTGGCTTCAGCTTAAAAGAGCATAGAGAAATATTGGGCTAATGAAGAGAGTGCTCAGAGTGATAATAACTGTTGGATGTAGTGAAGATGCTGGCTGAAAATACTCACCTCAGTGGTCAGAACTGGAGGCCTTCAGAAGCAGGCAGTGAGATGGGACTAGTCCAGCCTGCAGAAGCACTTACGGGATGAGCCTGAGAGGCAGTGGTGCCCACAGAAGCCCTGTTGCCCTACCAAAAATAAAGAAATAAACAGCCATCAAGATAAACACTCAGCAGCAGGTTTCTCTGACTTGACCTGCTCTTTTTGTCCAGAATGAGTAGTGTGAGAGAGCAGAAATCACGCTGGGTTAGAGGGTAGCTGATCCAGGTGAGATCCAGCGCATTCTTCTGTGCTACGCCACCAGGGCTGTGCTCAGCCGGCGGGGGTGAGTGTTTCTTCTCGAAGGGCCACAGCGAGGACGGGGAACCAGAGCACGCTGCTTTCTTATCTGTTTGCCTTCTCTCCTGCTCAGCCTCCTGCTGTGCGCCTTCGCTTCGTGGGGCTATCACTTTTTAGGACACACTGCCAGGTGTGAGCACAGCCACTCAAGGTCTTTCTTGATTTCGTTCCACATCCACACTGCACAGCTTCTTGCTTCCTCTGCCATGGAGGGCCTGCAGCTGAAATCGGAGTGGAGGAAGGGAATTTAGGTCTTGCTGCCTGCTACAGAGATCTGTTTGGAAGTGTTGAAGGAAAGCTCCTGGGACTCATTTTGACTTGTAACAGCAGTTTTCTTCCCTGTACCCCTCCTCGATGCTCTCAACAGCTAGCATGGATGTCTGTGCCCTGGGTGGAGCACTGCAGGACTACGGGGCTATTTTTGTTAGAACTATGTACTCCACTGAACTTTGCACTGAAGGTTGGATTTATTTACTTCTGTCTCTTTCTACCTTGCCCCAGCTTTGTGCCTGTCCTGGTTTGAGTTAGAACCAAACAAATTCTTTTCAGTGATTTTTACTTTTCAGCTGAGTCTTTTCTAACTAACTGCACTTTCTGAAGTTAACAGTACGTTTTTGCAGACAGTGTCTGCTTCTAGCAGTGATAACGCTTGATGTTTAGAGTTACTACCAAGGGTTGGTGTGCAGACCAAGGTCACTGCTAACTCTTGTGTACCACATTGAGAGGTGCAGAAAGTGAAAGGCCGCACCTGTGGGGAGGAGCAGCCAGGACAGGTGACCCTACACTGACCAACGAGATATTCCATCCCATGTACATCATATAAAGCTGAGGGAACACAAGGGTCTTGATCCTTCCCTTCCCGTCAGCCCTTCACTGGCCTTCGCTTCTCGTCTGCCTTCGGAACCCTTCCCTTTGACCTTCCCTTCTTGGACCTTTTTGTGCCTTTGATCCCAATTTGTGTGTTCCTGAACCCAGCTCCTGAACCTGGTTCCTCCCTTCTGCTGAGGCCAGTCTGGGACTTTGCCAGTGCCTGCTACAGCCTCAGTGGTGACAGTGATGTAATTGCCATCAGAGGGAGGCTGGGTTCGATATTGGTTTTATATATATTTCATTTTATTATTATTATCTTCATTAAAGCTGTTTTAGTTTTCTTTTCTAATCTGGAAGTGTCTCTCTCATTCCCTTCCTCTCCCATTTGGGAGGGGAAGGGGCCATAAGTCTCTCTCCCTTCTCCTCTTTCTCTTCCTCTATTTGGGGAGCGGGAAAGAGGGGTTAACAGAGAGCATCTGTTGTAGGTCTGGTGGATTGAACCTAAACCTCGACAGTGCTGAATAAAAAATGGTAAACTATTAGAGAGTTGTGGAGGCTCCTTCTCTGGAGACTTTCAAAACCTGTCTGGATGTGTTCATGTGCGACCTGCTCTAGGCGATCCTGCTCTGGCAGAGGGGTTGGACCAGGTGATCTCCAGAGACTCCTTCCGACCCTTATGATTCTACACAGTGCATGACTAGAATTATTATAATTGATAAACGTAAGTTCTTGATACTTCAGTGTGAAGTAGACTACATTGCAGTTGCTGATGCTTAGCTTACCAAGAGGACCACGAGAACCATCTGATAGAAATCCCAGTGGCCGTGGTGTTAATAGCAGATGATGCTTATATATAATTCTGGACAGCTCTTTGGCTGTAATAAATCACTCCCACTGTACTGAAATCAATGGAGCAATTGTAAGTTTTATAAATCAAAGTTTGGCAGTCTCTGATATAAAAATTTTTATTGACTTAGATATCATGGGAATCTCAAGATACTCAGTTGTAGGCTGCATTCACTTTTTACCTCCTGGGAGATACTTCTTTATGATTATTATACTTTATTCCCACTTACATTCATTTTTTAATAAATTTAAAGCTAATACATATTTTGCAGTACTTTTTAAGTAAACCATGCGAGTATTTGTCACCTGTTGTTCAGAAGACAATAGAGATAGTTACTTAGATGCAAAATAAGTGATGCAGGAATGTAGTACACCCTGTCTAGGATATGCAAAAAGCAGTATGCCTGCTAGGCTAAGACTTCTGTACAGCAATGGGAGCAGTCAGGGCACAGCTCTGAAATCCTAGTTGGAACTGGTGCAGAAAGGCACCTGTACTTTGAAGGGCATTGCAACTTAAAGTTGAATCTGTTTTAAGAGAAATCATATTCTTCAGCACTGGCATCAAACCATTTTGGCACCTAATCAGTCATCTCTTCCATTGTTATAAAACCATTGGAGCATTTTCAAGTGAGTGTTTTGAGATTAGCATTTGTACAGGACTCTCCTGCTGTATTAAAAGTGCCTCCAATGTATTTCTTAGGGAGGTGTGATTTGCAGCTAATGATCATGAAGCACCACCTCATGTTGATTTCTTAGTTAGTGCTTTTGCGCACAACCACTGGGTTGTTAGATGGAAGCTCACATTTCATGGCTCCTTTTAGCCAAGGGTTATGTCATCATAAATTGTCTGCGGCAGAACTTGGCGTTCTTCTGAATTTCACTGTCTAATGGCACCAGTTGTGTGCCTTGTGGATCTCATCAGATATACATGACTGCTCTCAAATCTGGCCTCCTCACTCCAGCTGGGGGCTGAGTTTTTGAACCTAATGAGTGAGAAGCTGGGAGAAAATGTGGGTCTTCTAGGCAATAAATTACTTTCAGAAAAATAAACATTTATCTGTTGAAAATGTTTACTACTTGAGGACTCTGGACTAGGCTTTGCACAGCAGTGGTGTAAGTAAGTAGACTAGCATCAGATAAAATGAGGCACTGAAATCAAACTGCCAAGCAATAGAGCATAGGCATGTCTTTGAAAACCCAGTGGAGTCAGGTGCTGTTCTCTGGTGCACCTTAAGCAGGGAAGGATATGCGCAGGGTGAGCTGCAATTTGCTTTTGAATAATTCACTCTTCAGTGGAAATAAGTTATTACAAAACCTTGATCCAGAATAATTTTGTTATGTGTGATGTGTCACTTCAATAAAAATGGACCAAATATATTGAGGTTGTTTTTTCTCGTGCTTTCAGAAGGAACTAAATCTCCACAATTTTACTTAACTTTTATAAGCAAAGCTTTCTAATATAGTAAATCAGCAGAAGTTATCCCTAGTGTGTTTGTGTGGTGCTCTGTGCTTCTTAAATTTTGATTGTTTTTAAAACCATCTTCTGTTTTCTAGCTATCTTTGTGTTGCGTTCAGATAAACTATTTTTCTAATAATTAGGGGAGGATGCTGTGACTGGTACTTAAGACTCTGACATGGATAGCCCTCCTGTTACCCTTTTGCTTTTCCATCCCTTTTATCTGTTGGATGCTTGCTGCACACTATAATCACAAGCACTTTTAGGTCAGCAACTGCAGTGGTTTTTTATTTTTAAACTGTACTTGTTAGCAGTTGGACGTAGCACCAAACCTGATTTTGGGTTCCAAATGCTGCCATAAGAGAGTATTTAATGATAATAAAATGCTTTGCTTCTCTCTAATTTGAAGTTCTACCTAATCTGACTAAGCAATCAGCAGTTAGTAGGCAGATCTAAAGGAAATATTATTACTCTATAAAACTGTTTAAATTTAAATAGCCTTTTATTTAAGATGCATAAGCATTTTTCCAACATTTGGTCTGTTGGGCAAAGCACATGCTGTAAAAGAAACATTTATTGCTCGCTTGTAAAAATGAAATATAATGTTAGTAAGTTAGCTGGAAGCTTGCAGATATTCTAAAAAGATGACAGGGTAAGATAAGCAGTAAAGCTAAGCTGAAATTGCTCTGGAGGTCTTTCTGAATAGCTGTCAGTTTTGCGTTCTAACACAATAATGGGCACTCCCAGGAGGTGGGAGTCTCATGGGATAATTGTTCTTCTGAGGTTTAGATTAGTTTTGCTATGCCTTTTCCACAGATGGGTAAGACTGCCTTATAATTATTCTTCTCCTCTTTCAGTAGATTTTTCTAATGTAGAAATTAATAGATTTAATTTTGTATACGCGCACTGTGCTTAACGTTACCTAGCATATTAATGAATTTCAAGCAATACTGAATGCTATCAGATGGCAATAGTAAATGGTCTAGTTAGCTTTTCTCTTAAAAATTTAATTTAAGTCTCACTGTGCTTGGATTTTGAGATGTGCTTCTTTTTAATATTCAGGTCTATTTTCTGCTGTCGTAAGCAGGCATATTTACTCTCTCAGACTGGTTTACCTTTAACTATCCTAGAAAATAACATGCCCAAGAAGTAAACCCTTAAAAGAGATGTATATGTATAACTGTGGAATATTTTTATAGTTCTGGGTGCATGAAGCTGCCACAGTGGCTCACTATCTCCCTGTAAGCATCAAATAATATTGATTAAATGAAGCAAAAACTCAGTTTCATTTGGGGTGGCTTGTAGGGTAGTACGCTGTCTCAGTCATTAGTTACAAACCTTTGATTTTGCCAATAAACTCACAGACAACCAGTGACCTCAGCCTCTGGATTCTCAAGAAAATCTATATTTTGGGAGATTTAGCTACTAGGGTGATCTGACAAGCTCTGACAGACTTTCCTGTGTGATATAAGAAACATATATAGGAAAAGGAGGAAAATCTTTAAAAAAGAAAATTTTTGGCATGGATTGGTGTCTTTACAAGATGAAATATCCATCCTAGCTCTGGTGGTGTTAGAAATGAGAGCATTAGCTCATCTTTCTTTAACCAGTTTCCCTGTCTCCCAAGATGGGAGCAGAACTGCAGAGCAGTGATTGCTACTAAAGCTTGCAGTCCTTGCTCAGCTCCAGCCCTTCCCTTTAGCTTAAAAAAATGATAGCACTTTGGAGATTTGCCACGTCTTTCCAAAGGAAAGGCTTAAATTTGGTTTGTTCTCCTCTCTCTGTGCTCCGGAGTAACATGAATCAGTTTTGAGTCTCTGAGCGTATAGACACGTTTGTTCTTTGGGAGTCAAAAAATACTTGAATGTGAACCTTGTTTTGATAGATGAAAACCAGTATGTTATCAGAGCTCTTCTTGGTTTCATTACTAGGAAGCAATTGATGGAAAGCATCTTTTTTGTGTCCATCGCTATTGATCTGGCAGTGTACTGGTACTTGCATATGTGCCCTGTGAACTTAGACACTGGGATGGAAAGGCTCCTGTAATTCTGCGTTACATTTAGCCAGGTTTCATTGTCAAGGCAGTGATTATGTCACGGCATTTAAAGATTCTGACTCATTTGCTGTTTGAAGAGGAAACTTTGCTGGGTCATAAAGATCAGCTGCTGATTTTGGCCCACAGAAAAAGAATGAGGATATCTGACATCTAAACTTTGTCATTCAAAGTATAAATCACAGTAGAAAGTGTACTTGCTAACTGATATTATATTGAATATTGGTTATTATTTAACTGCTGGAAGCTTATAGCAAATATATTTGCTAAGCTTTTGATGAATATTGCATCTTTTCCCTGTGCCTCTACCATAAAATATATTAAATATTATTGCTCCAAAACCGTAGCCTTATTCATAATTAATTGACCTTACACAAAGTGTTTTAGTGGGATGAGTTAGAGGGTTTGTTCCAAATTGTGACACCAGTGTATATCTTTAAAAATAACTCCAAGAAAGAGGATATATTTGTTTCTTACTGTACTGATTTTACGATCAAAGATCTGATGGATGAGCTTTTAAGTACTAGCTTGACTGTCTTCTGAGTGTATTTGCAAGATAAGTGGGGTACAGTGGAATAAGAAACAAATTTTCTTCGTGATTTCTACAAGGGTGAAAAACAATTCCAGAAAAGTAACTGAGAAAAATTATACTTTCTCCTTCCTTTGTAATTTATTTACATAAAAATAACCAGCCTATCTCTGATTTTACAGAAGCAAAATCTGTTTTTGTAAGGGAATTACTGCTTTCCCTGTATTTGGTTTACTTATCACATATGAAGAAGCTTCATGTGTTCTAAGACACTTAAATACAATATTCTTATGTTATACACATCTTTAAAGTTTGCAGAGTAGGAAATCGGGTATTAGCCAGGCTGCAGTTGCATTTTTCCTTTTCACATTGCAGGTGGCAAAATTCTGTCCTCCCACTCAATGCCACTGGAGCCACTCATACAGCTGTTCTATGACCACTGGTTTGGTTTTATTTAAATTTCACAATGATAATGTTCAAGAGACATGGAGTTTGCCTTATCTGACGTGACGACATGCCATTAACCAGTATTTCTGAAGGGAAATGCAGTCAGTGTTCCACATTGCAGAGCAAAATTATCACCTGTACCCAGGCATTGGAGTGTTTTGCACAGCCCCGTTAGTTAATTTGATAAAACTTGTGGAAGACCAAAGTGTGTTTTTAATTTTATAGTGTTTCATACAAGGTATTTTGCAAATATATGATACTGTAAGAACTCATTATCAACTGTAAAAGTGCCAGGCTGTAGTAAAAAGCTCTTGGAAGAATTACAGACTTCCATGAGGCAATTAAGATTTCCTCCTGAGTAGGAAAACAATACATAAACCATGTTCTTCTGAGGGGAAATAGTCCATGATAGTTTTCTAGTGATTTTTAAATACTGGTAGTAACTCTTCTATTGCTAAGATTGCAGGGAGGAAAACGTAGTTGCATAGACCTTTCTAAGATGTAAGACTCTTGTCAGCATAGAAATATTATTATGGAACCAAATTTTAAGGACATAAGCATTTCTCTATTATTTAGATCCAAATTACTAACTGCAGGAATAGCAATACTGGGGGAGCAGTTAAATGGTTAAATAGTTAAATGGTAGGTGGCAATGCAATAGAAAAGACTTGTGACGTGTTTGTCCATTTGTCCAACGTACTTGAAGAGAAGATGGGGGTCTCGGTAATAGCTGACACTGATTAACCAAAACTATTTTATTTTTTTTTTAAAGAGGTAAATAGAAGATCCAGAAGCTAACTTCACATCAAATAATTCAATTGGCCTTGAACACTTAGGTAAAACCGTTAACACAAAAGAATGTAACTAAAAGGAACATGTCATGTTTTTGTAGCGGTGGAAGTACAAAGGTACAGTGTTGATTCGTAGCCTGGGAGCCCTGATTATTCAGTTTTGTTAGAGAGCTGTGGGAACAATGAATATGCTTTGCAAGTGGGTGATGTTTTTCCTGTTTTTCATGCTTTGATATATAGAAGCAAATATTGCAGCGAAACTACAGGACCTGTAAAGGAAGCCAAAGAAAGGTCTAATTATTTGCTAAACTTGTATCTTTCTACGGGTCATTACGTATGCTCTGGATGGCAGAGTAGTTATCTCTGATGTCCAAGGCTTGAAATTGTGTTGAGGCTACAGAGTTCAGTAGGGTCCTTAATGTATGAGTTTCCCCTGTGCAGAGTAGAATGCTTTTTGTGATTTTTGTAAGTTACCAGTGTAAGTTCTCTAAATCAGAGCTTCGCTGAGCAAGATGAATTTCTGGGTTTCCCCTTGATTCTGAGTCTGCAGTTTTGGCATTTACAATGCTTATATTTCTGTATCCAGAGATGAGTGAATGCAGGGCTATATGAGGAAGGTTGAGATGATTTCTGAAAAGCTGTTGGAACAGCGTCCAGTCAACTGCAGGACTAGGGGCCCCTCGTACCCTTGAATAGTCAAAAGCAAATAGCCCCTTTGCTTAGAGAGATGACAAAATGACACATGTCAAAAATAACAGAGTTACCAAAAGCAATGTGTTGGATTTTGCTAAAGGTTAATAAGTTTTCAGGGAATATGCTGGCTCCTTTGACAAGACAGATAAACGGGCATCATGTCAATGTATGAGTGCATTTCTGGAACGAGGAATGTGCTGACACTACTTCAACATAAATGCTCTAATTGAAATACTTCATGGTGACCCTTTTAATGCCTTTTTTTGGCATTATTGCAGTTATTCCCGTCATGCTTTTTCATACAGTGCCGGGACTGCTTTGATGAGTCCAGGGATCATTGGCTGGAGGGTTGGGGGGGTGGGTTTTTTTAGAGTGTAGTAAGTATGTATCTGGAAATACATTGCAATGCTCTGCACAGTGATAAAATTACTTCAGCGGAGCTGTTATCATATATGCCAACTGATTATCTGGTCTTGATTTTTTTGCCCGGAACTAACTGGTCATTAGTTAGAAGCTAAAGTATATCTAAGATAGGAGTTCTACTAATGTGATGTAATTCAACTTAAGTCATGTGTCTATTCCTACCTAAGAAATGTCAATCTCTTAGTGAGGCAGGGCCCTGATTGTTCCATTTTAATGTCTTGATACCTCTGGTTTATAGATTAAAAACATGAAAATGTGAAAATAACTGTGTTACATTTTAGTTACACTGGCATTCATGTTAAAATAGAGAATAGCAACAAGCATTGGGGCATAATTTTTTAGTGACCAGATTAAATTTAATGGCAGCTATTAACTTAAACAGATTTTTGGCAATCAGTCATGGAGGAAATATTTTGTGATATTTTCATTGCCTACCTTTCTAGCTTTTAGAAACAAACCTCTAATGACTTATGTGAGGAAACTCTTCATTGTTGCTCTGTGAACAAAATGTTGCAAAGCACCTAAATCACAGAGGGTTTTAAATGCCATCCAAGAACAAATAGATTCAGTGTGATTCAGTATTAAAAAGAACCTACCTGCCTAAGATTAGGCAGCATGAATACCCATCTGCACTCTTAGATCTTACATATTTCCCAGGAAATATTTAAAGCATTGGGAATATTGGTATCAGATGGCTTAGACTTCTGTCAGGTTCTTGGATTTACTCTGTGGAAGAGCCTGTTTAATTCTATTTATTGGGTGCCACGCAAGAAAGACTAGACTCCTGGAGAGACTTCTAAAACTAGAATTGTACAAATACCCTTCCCTTTCCCACTTCTCCTGTTTCTATTGGGAACCCTGCTTATTCCTTCTCTCCATTTCCAAAGTTTGAATGATATTTTCAATGCTTTTAATTCTCTTAAAGTCTGTGCAGAATAGAAAGGCAGATTTTTTTAATTAAAAAGGGATATTGCTCCAATTGGATGGTCATAGCTGGCTGAACAGCACTCACCAACTGCAGAACATGGCTCCTTCAGCTTTTGTTCTACACGTTTAGCTGTGGGTTCAAATAATTCAGATCTCCTGTGGTCTGTTGGAGTAGGTCCCTAATAATTCACTTACTTCACAGTTGTGTTTTATTTTATACTTAATAACTCCTCTAAATTATTAAATTTATGTATTTGCACAATCTTTCATCTGCATTTTAGTGAAACAGACGTGCATTAAACAATATTATCCATGGAGTGACCACCTGTCTTTTAGTGGAAAAGTATGGTTTTGAAATCTGAAGCAAAAATAGAAGAGAACACAATTTGGAAAAACTCTGGTTCTTAGAATGGACTAAATGCCTTTACAGCAGTGGCTTCTAATAGCAAGTTTATGGTAGGCAAAAGCAAAAGATACAAAATAGCTGTCAATTTATATTGTGGTTCTTAAAAGCTTACTGTTTCAGTCTAATTGCTGTGCAAGAGAGAACACCCCTTTTGTGAGCATTTTTTTGACACTTTAAATTACACCCTATTGCTGAATTTTTTAAAAAAATAGAATGGTATAGTGGGAAGCACCCATCATCTGAATTAATACACCAATTATAAACTGTTGCAAATAAACAATTTGATCATTTCTGTTTCTATGCCTCTACGCTGAAAGTTGGTGTCTCAGTAGCTAGAGAGATGTTAGGATGAAGGTTGGACTTGATCCTGGTGGTCCTTTCCAACCATAATGATTCTATGATTCTCTGATGAAAACAAGCTGAAGTCTCTTTCCATATTTTAGGGGTCCATGTACCAGTGGCAAGAAAGTTCAGTGATAAAGGTGGCAACTACTGGCTCCTGCACAGGCAACTGTGCATTCTGAATGAAACATTAATCAGAGCTTTTGGCATACTGAAATGTTTTAACAGATACATCACTAATTATTAAGAGAACTAATTTTGCTCTTCAAACAAACAGTGACTTTTCAGGAGTTAGAGAGGTGCTCGTTTGACAGTATTATTTTTTTGCAACTTAAAATATAAGAATGTGCTTTCTCAAAGTGTAGTCAGACATGCCGACAAGGGCAGTTATTGTACATAGTAGAAATAGTCATTAATGCCCAAAAGTATATGTCAAATGACAGTCAAACCTAGAAAAAGGTGCTTATTTTAAATAGTTTGCAAAATGATTGCAATGTAAGATAGTTGTGTATGCATATATGTATTAATTGGCGAGAGGGCAAAATAAATGAAAATAGCCCTTCACCATCCACAAGATCAGCTATTAGGGGTTCAGATAAGATGAAAATGAGCTTCTATAATTGGTAGATTTTAAGCACACTGCAAATTAAATAATGCAGTGATGTAATGACGTGTTGAAAAAGGACTGTCCTTATCAAAAAAGCCCCTTTATTACTCTTTAACATTAATCTCCATTCACCATATATGCTGAGAACTATGTGGCTAGAAAACAGCTTGGCAAAAAGGGACCTGAGGGTTCTGCTGGACACTAAGTTGAAAAATGAGCTAGCAAGTTACCCTTCCCTTGAAGTTGATGGTATCCTTAGATGCATTACGAGGAATGTTGCCAGCAAGTCAAGGGAGGTGATCCTTCCTCTCTGCTCAGCACTGATGAGGCCACACCTGGAGTGCTGGGGTCTGGTTCTGGGCTTCCCAGTATGAGAGAGACATGGGTATGCTGGAGGGAGTCCTACAAAGGGACACTAAGGTGATGCAGGAACTGGAGCATCTCTTCTATGAGGGAGACTGAGAAAGCTAGGACCATTCAGCATGGAGAAGAAAAGGCTCACGGGGATCTTATCAAAATGTATGAATATCTGAAGAGAAGGTGCAAAGGGGACAGAGCCAGGCTCTTTCCAGTGGTGCCCAGTGACAGGAAAGGGGCACAAAAATGAAATACAGGAGGCTCTGTTTGAACTTCAGGAAACACTTTTTCACTGTGAGGTTGACTGAGCACTGGCACATATTGCCCAGGGTGGTTATGGAGTCTCCATCTTTGCAGATATTCAGAAGCCCTCTGGGCATCTGGCTGTAGATGGCCCTGCTTGAGTAGGTGGGTTGGACCAGATGACCTCCAGAAGTGCCTTTCAACCTAAACCATTCTAGGATTCTGTGATGTCCATCCCCATTATAGTCAACTGTATAATATATTTCTGGCTGTATGAATAAAAATATAAGAAAAATATGTGCCTAAAGAGTACAAACACGGATCATCTTTCACATAGCCTTTTACTCAACATTTGTTATTGTTACATATATAACTACATATATAAAAATAATAATGTATTAAATCATATATGCTAAATTAATGTTTTGGAAACAAAACTATGAATATGAAAGTGTATATGGTAAAGCTGTGAAAAATCTCTTTAAAGGAAATATGCAATAGCAGTAATTGCTAGTCTTGGTCCTGAAAATAACAATCAAAGATGAAAAAATTTAGTAACTAGACTTGTTCATCCGGTAGATCATTTGTCTGCATGTTGCCAGTAAGCCAGTGGCTTCCAAATTTGCTCTTCCTTGCACACAAGTGTCTTTTCTTGCACAGGCAGGTCATAGTTTTAAAATTAGTTGTTACTGGAAAGGAAGGAACTGAACTTCAGACAATGGTGGCAGAAAATCCAGGCTGAGGCAGTCCTTCCAAGTTGAACTACAGAATCCTTTTTATAATCCTTTAGTAAGGACAAAGGCAAAAAAAAAAAAAAATCTTTTCTCCTCTTTCATAGTGGCCATGAAGAAATTAGCAAAGAATGATTGTCCCCTCTGTGCTAGCTATCTGCATTATTCCTACCATAGGAATCATTAATACTTTGTAGAATATCTAGAATTAGGCATGGCATATAGCTACAATATGGATATTTGTTGCTGTTCCCCTTATAATTAGAAATGCCACTTACAGGTCAGAAATGTTTGATTCATGTGACATAATTTGTGATCTTTCCTATAAAACAGAGTTTTCTCTTTCCAGTGCATTACCAGTCTTGGTAGTGAGAAGAATCGAAGTTTTAGCTTAGTCAGTATCTTATTAGACCTGCTTTAGCTAGGTTAGTCCAGTGCTGGTAGCACAAAAGCACAAGCATTGGCATTACATCATCTTTACAAAGTATAAGGAAGTAGTAAAAAGCAATTCAGTCATTCCAGTGTCTTTCACAACTACATCCAGAAAGGTGTCACCTTTGGTACAGAGCCAGGCACAGTGAAGAACAAGGTTTGAAGTCCATGGATAACTTCACTTACTGTATAATTAGTGTAAGCCGATTTCTCAGAAATTGCTTAAGAATTGCTCTGAGTAATGTATTAACCATTTACCACCCTTTATTAACAGAAATACTGTTGTCTGTTTTCATGTTTCTTAAAAAAAAAAACTTATGCAGTTTGAGTTTTTATTTGGCTGCTTAAAGCTTTGCCAACTCTTCAGTGCTCCCTTTACTGTAGTCTCTTTACGCTTATTCAGCTTTACAGTGCTCTGTCAGCTTTATGAAAATATTTTATTCCTAAGATGCTTTTCATCCTTTCTACTCTGTGAAGAGTAAAATAAATAAACTGAGGAACTAACCTGTTTTTCCCTACTCCCACTTTCCAATCCCACAGTATCATTTTTTGTTTGATAAATTTTTCCGGTACCTTTTTATGTCAATTACGCATGCAGTGATAAACTTTCTGGTAGCTGTAATATTCCCCAGGAGTCAGCATTCACCATTCCTTTTGCCTTTCTGTTTAGCATACATCTAACTTCTGGTTACTTTTTTAGGTCTCATAAATATTAACCTTCTCAACCTGTATGTTTTGAAGCTTTCAGTTAACAGTACTGCGTGTCATATTATTTGTGGAAGTTTCTCGCGCTTTTTTTGCCAGATCTAAGTCTTTCCAGTGAGGTTTTCTGTTTGTGTTAAGGTCATTTCTGATACAGTATTGTTAAGACTCAAAATAATTTTAAAAATCCCTAAACTGGTAATTCTGTAATTCTTTTACAGTGAGTCTAGAGAGACTCAGAAAGGTGTATCTTAGCTGGACCTGAGACGTTTTGTTGAAGTTTTCAGAACTGATACTCATCTTGTGCTCTGAGTTTCTCCTGTGACAACTACTTAGCTGGCTCAGTTTCTGAATTTAGACAAGAAGTCACTGTCAAAAGTGTGAACCCTTCAAAAAAACAGTGAGAGACCCTGTCTTACCTCTTAAGAGTACCTCAGCGAACCCTTTCCCATGCTGCCAATCACACTTGTGATGGGCATAATAATTAAAGTTCACATTAGGAATATCATTTCATGAGAGATCAACGCGGGGCATTTGTCATTTGTGCCAAGTCTGAAAGGGTTATCAGGCACTGGAACAGGCTGCCAAGGGAAGTGTTTGAATCACCATCCCTGGGCATGTTTAAAAGTTCATGCTTACAGACATGATTTAGCAGTGGACTTGGTAGAGTTAGGTTAATGGTTGAACACAATGATCTTAAAGGTCTTTTCCATCCTAAATGATTCTACAATTCTGTAATTGATAGATTGTTTGATTGATTTTTCCCTAAGTGGCTCAAAACAGGTCTGTGGTCCTTGCTGAGACCATTAACGTGTGCAGAACTGAAGGCAGAAGCTGAGAGAGTTGAGGTGTCATGTAGTAACTGAGCCAACCACCCGAACTATTATTGACAACTTCTGTGAACCTGCTGTATGAAGTCTAGTGATGGAGAGTGGAGCATGACTTAACGCATAGAGCTACTTTATCATAAAAGAGCACTAATGAAAAAAGCAGAACAGAAATCTCAAAAAAGGGCAAATAGCAGTAATCTAAGTAGTTTTGTCTCATTTAACTGCTGACATAAGAAGGGCTGAAGTTTAGTGTAGTCCAGTCATCCAGGACGAGAGTCCTAAGACTGTATCATACAAGGAGGAGAGTAAACTTATTTCTCTGGTGACTCTGACATTGTAATTGCTGTCCTGAGGCTCATTCCCATGCCAACAGCCATGTAGAATAGCATCTTCGGCCATATATGGACAAGGGCACAGTGGTCTCCTTCCACAAAGGGAGCAAGAGGTCTGTATCTGGGTTCCATAAAACACCTCCCTGATCCTTAAGCATGACCTCTGTCTCCAGGTTGTGTTTAAACTAATTGTTCTGTATTTCCCTACAAATGGGTGCCGTCAAATGCCATGCATGGTAGCTTGACAATAAACAGTATTAATACTATTACCTATACAGAATTTTGTTCTCTGTGATTTAAGGATGTGCTGTCAGCTGAAGGGATCACAGAGGATGTTGCAGTGCCTCATAAGGGTGAACGTGAAGCCAGTGACCCATGGTTTTCCTCCAAGTGTGCTGCCCTTATGAATTATTTTAGCTAGGGTGGAGTGGTTCTGTCCACTCTTTCCTGGGCTGAGAGATTCATAACCGTGACAAATCTAACATAATCATTGGGAGTTTTGTTTTATGACTATCTCCTGGATGATTGTTCTCCAGCTGGGCTGCAGTGTTTCCACACCATCAGTCAGTTTCAAGCTAATGAAGTGCTTTACGGCCACTTGTAGATCAGCTTTCACTGTTCAATTTACTATGCTATTTCTAATTAATTTGGAAGACTAAAGCAACAACTCATACTCATTGGTTTTTTATTGCGTCTTCCACTGTTATTTCCTTTTCTGAAGTCACAAGTACAGATAATCAGATATTCGCATTACGTCAATGTTTCTCCTGTTGGAAAAATATATTAAGTGAATAAGAAAATTCAGAAATTCTCTTGCAGTAGTGCAGATGTATGACAGAGCAATTTAATACACAATATTATAGAGTTATGGTAAACTATATGTGGAGCAACAGATGTATAGGAAAAAAGAGTAATATATTACCATTTTCATGTGAGAGGAGAAAAAATTAGTCAGCTCTTGCATGAATAAATTTCACTGGTCTAATGAATAGCTTCATATAATTTAAAATAATCCTTCTGTATAATGAACTTGCAAGCTAATTACTCTTGGATTGCCACAGCACGGTATAACTCTGTCAGTCTGGGAATGTTTTGAATTTTGCCAAAGTTGTGAAACTAGAATTGAATGGGTTTTCTGATCAATATATCTGCAGACTGTTTCAGGGTATTATTCCAGGCAGTAACTGTAATCATTGCTAGATTTATCCTTTTACAAAACAATAGCGTTAAAAGTGGCAGATGGTAGTAAATGATTAACATTCCTAGTAAACAAACGTTTGCAGGGATATATTTAAAGTGCTTGTGTGTATATAAATAGACAAGGAGCATGAGCTATGCAACTAAAATTGAATTACATTAGCATAACTTAAGTAGAAGTTTAGTAAATACCAAACACCTTAATTAACTTGCACAGTAGGAGGAGGTTAATGACATACCCCAGTAAGTGACTCTTCAAAGTGTTTGGCAACATGGCAGTTTAGGGGCAAGCTAGTACCCAGTACCCCACCCTTTGTAGCTGGTGTACGTATGGTAACTTACGTAACTCCTACCGCTCAAGCTTGGCCTCTGCTAGGATTCCCTGAGGTTGAAGCAACAGCCTTTCTTGTAGAGAGATGGAAGCCTCCCTGGGGAGTGAGACTGTGCCCTCGCCATGCCCTCCAGTTGCTCCTGTCTGCCTCCCAGCCTGGAGAACCCTTTGCTTGCTGAGCTCAGAGCACAGGCTGGGCTGGGTTAGCTCAGGCTCTACAAACTTACACCTTTAAACACAGAAGCTCTGCTCCCTCTGCCTCTTTTTGTGTCCTTGTAGTCAATAAGGGCAATAATTGTTTCCGCAGATTTTGCAGTCTTTCCTTTTTGTAAATTTTTATTTATATTTTTGCTGATGCAGTTTCTGGAAAATATGCCAATTACATATTCTAAGGGTTCAAGAAGTGTAACTGAATCTTGTTGTTGGAACTTGTATATCAGAGTCCAGCCTAAGCTGGGCATCTTTTTAGCTAAAGCACATATTATTCATTGATCCTCATTCTAAAATCTTACTAGTGGGGTTAGAAGCTCAATTGAAAACCAGTAGTGATTTGTTGGTTTATCATGCCAAGTAAATAAATAGTTACTGGTCTAGATGTTTATTTAAAAAACACTAGTGAGTCAGGAAACTGTATGCAAATTGGTAATAAATTAATTCCTGTTACATTTGAATAATTTGGAAAAAGCACATTGGATCCACAAGTGGCTGTATTTTATATTCTTCTCTCACATAAGAAACTGTACTGTAAATGAGCTAGCTTCTCCCCTGGGAAAGAAATGTGAATTTTGCTGGCAAGCTGAGGTCTCTCAGCAGAAAAATGCATGCTGACAGTTTGACCTAGTGGCCAATTCACTGATTTCTTTCCCCTTTTTACTTCTGTTTCAGATGCTGAAGAATACCAGCCTCCAATATGGAAATCATACTGTGAGTATACAAGAAATTTGAATAATCTTAATACCTTACCAAGGTGTCACTGTTAGGTCTTTTCCCTTTCTTTGTGTGGAAAAAAAGACATAATTGTACTAGGTGCTTGTAGAAAATACTGTGTGGAACAGCAGCAAAACCTGAACTTTTCTGGTTCTTCATGGAGCAAGTGCAGCGGAGTTATGAGTGCCAGACTCTCTGGGTTGCCTTACAAGTGTGCAAATCCTCTGTTTCATGGTTTCTCCGCTGAGATTTTTGGGAAGGATTCCAGAGGTAGAGGTTAATGCTTCATGTGTTTACTAAAGGTCAGGCTTGAGTATACTTGTCTTCTTATATGGGTCACTAAATCACTTTAAGATAATAATGTTTTTGATCCTTAGCAATAGACACTGATTTTTGAAGTGGTGGTTTAGA
The DNA here is from genome assembly GCA_013400335.1 of Eurystomus gularis. NCBI lineage: Eukaryota > Metazoa > Chordata > Aves > Coraciiformes > Coraciidae > Eurystomus > Eurystomus gularis. The sequence continues at coordinate 183,182 of VZZY01001597.1, forward strand.
AGCTGGAGACACTATTATCAGTTCTTTAAACCTTCCTGTCTGCCTTTAGAAAAATCATTTACATAGAGTTCAGTGCAGAAGTGCATATTTTATGCCTTTTGCTTTGTTCCAAATATATTTTCTAATACAGTAGCACAGATCTGAGACAAAATATTTAAAAACACTTATTAAAGGTGACTTTTACATTTTGATTTTTAATTTTAAGCCTTTACTGGAACTTTAATGAAACTGTAGCTTTGAGTGTGGAGAGGGGTTTTTTTGCTGTTTTCAGATACAGAACTATCCTAGGCAAAAGTGGTCTCTTTTATTGTGGCAACCTCAAATTCAGTATGGTGCCATTAGCAAAATGGAACTACAAAAAGACAAGGATCACAGTAGTTACATGCATGTACATGTATCATTTTAAAGACTGGAATAAACTTGTTCACTTACATGCACATTAAACTGCCCTGCTGGCTTCAAAGACATCACCTTTATGTTACCTGAGAATGACATTCTGCCTCAGAATGGACTGGGATTTTTCAAACAAAATTTGAGTATGTCATTAAATTACAAAAATTACTCCTCAGAACACTGTTTTCTAGAGACCTTTTTTTTTTTGATGTATAAGAAACATGTCCTTAGAAGTCAGCAAGAGTGTAGAGATTTGAGTTGGACCATTCCAGCATACTTTGCTGGGTATGTGGAAAGAAGCAGGCACTTCAGTGGATATTTTTTAGAAGAGGAGCCTGGCTTACTGAGATCAATGGAAAATCTTCCATTGACCAGGATTTGAAATGACAGGAAGTTTTCATTAAAAAGTCAGGGAATAAACACACTTCTTTTAGTTGCCCCACTGGTGCAGAAGGTAGATGACTTCATGCAGTGGAAAAGTTTGGTTACTTTTGCCTAATAGCAAGGAAACTTTGGTAAAAATGTAATAAATAAATAAATAAATGAAAACCAAACAAAAAACCATAATGAACTAGTAGAATATAAATATATAATTTCCTATTTAGATATATGTAGGATGCCAATACTGTGGTAAAGACAAAGTCATGGCCTCAGCATCTGTACCCCATGGATAAATGATCTTGGAAAAAGTTACAAAGCTCCAAAATGCAGAAAGAAGTTTAAGATCACAGAGATTTACTGCTGAGACTGCTTAGCCAGAGACATATGTTTTTCATAGCAATGTTAAGTAATGTATACTACTTTACTCTGCTAGAAAAATACCTATCTGGTAAATTATAGAGGTTATGTCAAACAATATCATTAGTCTGTGATGCAGTTTACTGTCCTGTCTCATCACAGTTCAAACAGTGTATGGATTTCACTCTTAGCAGTTTTTGCTTACTGCCTATCTAACAATTATTTTGGATGTATTTTAGCTTATAACTTTTAAACATACTTGCTAACATACTATTAAGACATTTTGCTTACGTTGTTGATTTCTCTTTTAAATCATGGGTAAATTTAGATGCACTATGTTGCCTTTTTATTGGCATCATGATCAAGGTTTCAATCCTTCTAGCTTCTAAACAGGCAGATTTTCCTGTTTATGCAGGCAAAGTATTCAAATAAACAGTACTGTGCATAGCTATAAGCAAATGCTGATCAAAGTGGAGCAGCTTTCAGAATTCAAACCTTACTCTTCAGCATAATGTACAAGCTTGTTTCAGCTGTATTTGGAAAAGACGGACACTTCTAATGCAGAAGATCCTCTCTGCTTATGAAGACTTGTTAGAAAGTACATAGGGATCAGAGGTTATAAGATTTTTCAGACTTTTTCTGATAGAGGATGAAAGAAACGTCAAGAAAGATTTTGAATTACCAGGAATGGACCTGGGGATAAAACCTGGGAAGTTACTAGGAGCCAGCCGTCTCTAGGCAGTGAATTTGATTGCATTTATACCTGAGTCACAGATCAAGAAATAAATATCCAATAACAGATTTATTTTTGTAGTGTGTTTGTTAGGAATATTATATCAAAAGGCATTTTGCCTTTTTACCATCACTGAGGTAGGAAAGAAAGGAAGATAAGAATCACAGACATGTAGGTTTGAAAGGACTCCTAAGATGAGCTGATCTGACTTCCCACTCAAAGCACAACTACTGTCATCTCTAGAGCAAAACAGCCATGTCTCTATCTAACCTTCAGGGATGGAGCCTCTGCCACCTTTGTGGGTAACCTGCTCCAGTGCTGCACTGCCCTTTTAGAGCAGAACCAATGATCTTTCCAGCTTCATGTGATGAGTAGGCAATTTGTTTGCCGAAACACTGTAGTCATTTTTAACTTCCAGCTACAGCATGTATGTGCTTGAGTTTTGAAGAGTTGTAAAACCACTTGTTTTCTCCTTTTACCACTGTTGAGATTGGCATGTGCTAAGCAAGTCTTATGTCAATGCCAGTCAATGTTTTTTTGCGTTATTTAAGACCAGTACCCTGTGAAGCAATTGTGGCAAGGCTCAGAGCATCAACTGATGTCCTGCTTCAGCTCCTCACAAAGTTTCCCTTCCTTCTGCCCTTCATCAAATAATAGGCACAGTATCTGAGACTGTTTTGTTAGAAATTAAGGCTTTATTTCAGTCAGGCACTTAGGTTCCTAATTAAGCATGTGAGTAATCCTGCAGAAATAGGACAACTCATATTGTTCAAGCTCAGCACGTGGATAAATGCCTGACTGAGATGAGGCCAGGGAGGTAGAACTAAGAACTCTATGAAACATTCTCAGAGAGAAGGCAGTATATTTCTTTGCTGCTTTGAAAAAGAGATGATAGGAAGTTTCTGCTGGAGCATCGCTGAGCACTAGTCATAGGTGAGTTAAGAGAAAGCTTCAGTTCCTGACATGCTGCAGAATGAAAAAGGTATGAAGAAATTGGTGTTAGTCCCTCTTCCCTGACAGAAAAGCAGTAAGTGTTGTTTTTTGCATGTCATCCCTTTGTTTCTTAGGTTAGATTTCAGAAGTAGACAGTTCTTTCTAAAACATATTGTAGAATTTCCCTTGTTCATCCTATGAGACAAGACTTGTCCTCTAGCAGGAACAAAAGAAAGATATATGTTCTAACTAGTTACTTTACATCATAAAGAATGTTCCCTTAGAAATTCAATAATAAAGTTTTGTTCACAAGTTTCCAGGTGATTGTGTTACTGTGAATGCTGGCAAACTGAATTATGAAACTGATAAAGGGGTTCAAGGGCCAATTAAAAGCTGCTGAATTTTTCTATTGCAGTGTTGCATTTTGGTCTAATATTTAGTGTGTATTATTACTGTGCATTTCATTTGGATCTGATGCTGAATAAAAAGCTACTTCCAGTCTGATGCTGTTCTCTATGCAGCAATAATACCTTTTCTTTTTGCATACAGTTGCCTTTTTATAAGGTTAGTTTTCTCAAGGCTAAAATAATAATGCATCATTATGTTCAAGTGTCATCTTTGTGATCACAGTGGCTTTGTCTCTAGCCTGCCTGTCATTTCTAAATGCTGGAATAGACTGGGTCAGACCATGATAACTACCTACCACTCTAGTAAATAAGTGTAATTTTTCTATTATTTCAGTTAACCATATCCTTATACATTGGATTCTTCTTCTAAGATTTTCAGAGGGGGAGCAGAGAGGGAAATGAGGCAGAAAGGCAAGACTCATTCAAGCAAGTAAGTGAGGGGCATGTGTTTTCTGAACTTCTGACCATCCTCTGGACTCTGCTGGGGTCTCAGCAATGTCAGCGAGAGTGTGAGCACCCAGCACTTTTTCAAAAGTATGTAATGAAATGAGGCAGAGCTGCAGGATGTTCAGCACTTCTGAAAATGAGGTCACTTAATGAGGTGGCTGCACTCACTGAAACTTAGCTGTAGGGCACATTTTTCTCCAGTCACTTTATCCATAATATTGCACTTGTATTCATAGCCTATTAGCAGGCTTTCATATAGCAATCATTTGAAGCAGAAACAGGGGAGAAGCTTTCTAGAAAAGAACACAGCTTTTGGTAAGGTCACACTTGCTTTGCTCCTTAATACCTCGGTCTGTGAGATACTGCCTTTTCCTTTTCCTCGTTTTTCACTTAACTGCACTTTCGCTGTTGTTTTATCTCCTCCACCCTTGCCTTGCTGTGTGTCTTTGCTGGGTATCCTTGGCAGCTGTGTGCCTATCTGTCTGTTGTTTGTGTCCCATCAAATTGCTTGGTGTTCCCTACCATGATGCCACTGGTGGTTCTCAGTCCTTTCTGTTCCCGATCTGTGTTCCCGCCCTCCATCTAATGGTTCTGCATCTCACTCCAGTAGTTCCACTGAGTTGTCTTTCTGTCAGTTTAAAGTGTTTCAATTTGAAGCTAATATGACCAAATCTGAATTCTTTATCTTTCCTGGGAAACCATTTCCTGAGACTAAGGCAACATGTAAACTTTAAAAAATTTTATTATTAATAATAATTATAATAATAATTTGTATGTTAATCTTGCTACATTTTCATCTGATGTATTTATAAATCAGATATTTTTCTCCATTCAGATTGTTGTGCAGATTAATTACCTCTCTGAGAACGGCAGCAACCTTTTCCAGTCTACTCAAAATACAGTTGTTAAGATGATTTGTCTTCCTTGCATTCATCATGAATCCCTGCACTGATTCATCCCACTGCATCCTATCAGTGTCCAGTTTTTTGTGTTTGCCTTCATGTTGTTCATCTATATGCCCTCTCCTGTTGGTCATTCCTTCCTTTGTTTTGTGAAATGCTGACTCTTATCCCCACCCTTGCTTCTCCAGTGCTATCAGCCTCAGAGATCCTTTTGGCCATTTCAGAGAGCTCTTTGCTTTTCTCATTTCTTACAAATGCAGCACATCACAAGAAGACTGCCCTTCAGACCAACTTGTTTTGCACCACAGCTGTCAAGTTTATGTTAGAAACAGCTCCACTAGCTTTATTTGCTGTATCAGTTAATATTTAACATATTATTTAAAAATGGGATTTTTTAAAGTATGATTTTTCAATTAAAATTGAAACTAATAAATTAGGGAAATAGATCTTATGCTTTAAATGAGAAGCAGTCACATTCTTGCAGTATTTTGAATCCTTAAGGGTTCCTTTTCTCTACTGGAAATGGATGGGGAAAGAAAAAAGTTACTTTTCCTCTTGCATATGTTTAGTATTAAACATCAGTAACTTGCTGACTTCAGACATTCTGAAGTGGACTCCAAAATAATGATATTTGGCTCCAGAATAACCAGAGTTTAAAAAATGATCTGTGATTTTTGAAGAAAAATGTTCATGCTTTGCTTGGCAATTCTTTTGGATACACAAGTCATTTGATCACAAGAGTAAAAGGAAGGCTTTGGATCTTAGTCACACAATTGCAAGAGAGACCATAAGTTATTGTGAATCTTGTGCAAACATAGTAGGAGACATGGCAGTGCCAAATGATACAGGTTGAATCCAAAGCCTTAGGACAAATTCAGAGCCAGATCACATCCATGTGCATTAGAAGTCATAGAGAAATCATGAACTGTCTTTCTGTGCCCCTCCAAGGAATGAGGGATGAAGATTGGATTTGGAGAAGGAGAGGTTATGGTTTTTCCAGTTTGACATTAGCAGAGAACAGAAGTCCTCAAAGCTTTCACACAACCTGAGTGACACACTTGGGTTAAAGTTGAGGACTTCCCTATGTCTCAGATTTCATTGCTCCTATCCCTGTTTAAAGAGAAGGTCCAGAAGGTGAGTGAACATGCTGAAGAGTAACACCTACCATTTCAATTTACTTTCTGCAACAGGATTTGTGTGTTTATCAAACCTTCAGGCATTTATATTCCTCTCATAATCTACCACCTTTCAGGGCATAATTCAGAGATTCACAAGCATTATAAAGAGACGTGTCCTAGAAACACGTTCTTTTAAAAAAACTCATAGACACGATATGGTATTGCCAAATACAAGAAGGTCAGCATACAGAAGGCCTTTCTCAAGGGAAGCAATCCAAACCTCTGGGATTTTTACTGGAGTTACGAAGAGACAGTCTGTCTGCACTGGAATTGATTACTGTCATTGCATGTCAGCTGCTTCTCATGACTCTGGAGTGGAAAGGGAAGGAGAGGATCTCATTAAATACATTCAGTGAAAAGGCGGGGGGCCAGGGTTCAGAGACTACCCCTAGCCTCAGGTCTCTCTCCTCCAGCCCTCAGAAGATTTGCAAAATTGATCCAGGGCCATTTGAATAGGGCATAATTGCTCTGAAAGGAATGTTTGCTTGCGCATCAGTAATTGCGAGCAAATCTTGAAATAAATTACGAGATTGTGGTGAACCCTTTCAAACAAGCTGAAGATTTTCTTGGCCTATCCAAAACAAAGCTGGTGTTACTGGTAAGCAGTGTGTTCTTGAGCTGTTACAGCATGGTATAATCAAAAGTGAGATTTTATCCTGAAGATACACCTAATTAATCTTTCTAGCTCATATTCCCTAGTATGGAAATGTATTAACAAGTACAAAAGGAGGTAACACTTCTACAGCTTAAACCAATGATCACTTTAGCTAGTTTGCTGGTCAACAACTGATTTTCATATGAGTGACTTAGATACATTGAAATACCTCAATTTACTGTCCTTTTCTTCGTATTTGCATTTTTCTCTGCAGCCTCTGGCTAAAAAGACTCATCTAAATAAAAGTTTGTGTATGTTGCCATCTTCTAATGATCTGTATCTTTTTGTGTTTGACAGTGTATCAATTGCAACAAGAGGCACCACGTCCCAAGAGAATAATCTGTCCTCGGGAGGTTGGTTCTTCTTTCACTCTACCTTGTTAAATCTGATGAATTGTCAGCAGCATATGATTACCAAAAAATCTTTTGTACAGTCTGTGGGTAGTATCTGCTTTAATTTTTCTAAGCTATTATTTTATATAATCATTTTTCTTGGTTGATTAAAGAGATTAATATTTGCTAATTAGGCATGGAAGCCTCATTCTATCACTAGAAGAACCTACATTAGACAAATGCTCATTAATCATTGCTTAGTATGCTTTCCTGCATAGTACCTAAAGTTTTGTGTTTCCTTGTTAAAGTGAAGGTATATTTTCTTCCTACATTTGCATATCAACACCTGTGTGTATGTTTTGACACAATACATGTAGTTCCAGTTTGTTCAATGCTTTCTGCCAAGGATTATGTCCAAGTTAAAATACTGATGCTATAGCCGCAGAGCTCAGTTCTGTCACAGAAACTTTAAAGATTACAGAATATTTAGAAATCTATAGGGCTGCAGGTCTGGCTCTGTCATCTTGTCTCCTGGTTTCTTTTTCTGTATTTTTCCATTTTCATTTAGTTAAATATGTCTGTTTCTCAGCCTGCATGGCATAGTAGTGTTGAAAAATGTAAGTAAATGTCTCTGCTCAGTCAGTAAAACTGTGATAGCTTCATCTTCTCTATTGTCAGGGACAAATTTTGTGCAAATAGACATGTAATACTAGTAATAGAAATACTAAACACATGAAGTGATGGCAAGAGGAATGAAAGATGATGTGAAAGAAGATAGAAACTGCAGTTCATTGGTTTTGTATACAGCCCTACTCTCAAACATCATCCTGAGCTCTGCCCTGCTTCCCACACTGTGTACCCATTGAAGTAGAGCCCTAGCACAGCATCTGTCAAATATTAAGAGAAACAGTTTAGACTGCAGGAGGAGGTTTTGTACCAAGGCACAGTTAGTTGCCCACGGTCGTGAAAAAGATCCATTGCAAAGCCAGGAATCTAATCCAGTTTTCCTGAGTCCACCCAGTGCCTTAACTAAAAGGCCATTGCATTTTTCTGTCAAATGCCATCTACCAGCTGCTTCAGGGCACAGACAAGAGGGTCTTGGCCTCACATTGGAAATCTTCAAGCCCCGTCAGTTCGGGATGGTCCCAAGATATATGTACAGGAAGCTGGGAAGGGCAAGCAAAACACCGGGGTGGGTGAACCCTCATGTCATCCTTTCTCCCTGTCAAAGACAAGGCTCCGGGAAAGGTAGCACACTGTAGCCATGTGGGACTTCGGTGTACGTGTGCTGAACGCTTTTAAAAAGACTTTCCTCTCCAAAGTTCTCATGTAGAACAAACGACAGGTAGGTCTTTGTGGCTGGTGTTCTCTAAAGAAGAGGACGTTGAAGTTTTTACTGAATGAACATCACACAACAGGTATTAAATTAGTAGTGAAAATAGTACTTGAAATTAATTCAGGTAAACTATTTATTTACTTCCAGTGTGGTCTTACAGGAGTTTTTCTCTTTGTGTGAGATAATAGTTTATCTAATTTATCTATTTCATACTGGAACTACTTTGAGGAAGATCTTGTCTTGAGAAAATCTCATTAACAAGCATTGAATGCTTAGGAACCCACGTTGACAATTTTAACTCATCTTTGTGGGGATACAGATGACTTAGTCTGAAGAAGTCTAACCCAAAATTTATTATGATTACTCAAATTAAAGCATTTCTTAGCTTCCCTCCATGAGTGAAAATTTGAATCAAGGTAAACGGTGCTTTTAATGTAGAGTAACAATTGTATTCTTGTTCTAGAAATGAGATTATCTATACAAGCAAGTGGAGTAAATGTGCAGCTGTGAACTCTCTGCCAGTGTGCTGTATTTAAATTATTTCCTTAGACTCAAGAACATGTTATGTACAACTGAAGTTATCCTTTGCTCCCTTTTCCTGATGTTTAAAGATCATACATACTTAGTGCCTATTCAGGTCACTTCCAGAGATTCGCAAAAAGAAGCTAAGATCGTATAATATTAACCAAATTGATAATTGGCAAAGCAGTACATAACAAAACAAGTAAAAAATCTCTGATTCACATAATTTGGGTTTGGTTCTGACTAATGAACCATTTTCAATTGCTCACTTCACGGACTGAAGAGTCATATTTTGATTTATTTTTTTTTTTAAGTTAAATAGCTGGAAATAAGCGACTTTATTCAGGGGTAGGTATATAAAGCAGTATGAATTCCCACAAATGTGAACTTTGGTTGACTTTTTGTTACTTGGATTTTGAATCTTTGTGTAGCTCATCTGTATATGTTTACAACCTGATTTCTAGAAACAGATTCTTTGAGCCAAAAAGCACTACAACACTGATTATTTGCTGCTTTTTTTTTTTTTTTTACATATAGCTGGGGATGTGGGGTTGAGTGGGGTATCCTGCTACCTAGGTTGCTCCTTAGGGTTCTTTTTACCAGTTTTATATGATAGTAGAACTACATACCGGTTTCATGGAGTATCACAGATTATTTTAGAGAGAAAATTCAGTACTGTGTTCCTATAGCACCTATTAGCTTTTCCTTAGCACACAGACTAAGGTGGGTGCTTTGGGGTTCTTTTTCTTGATTCTAGTTTGATTCATTGTAATCTGATGATTGTATAGGCTTGCTTCACCAAAGATGGTATCTTATTAATCCTAAATTCCTATCAGTTACATAGAAAGATCTCAAAATCTAATTTTGTGTTATGTATGTGAAAATATATTAATTGGCCATACAGCAGTTATTTAGTATGCAACATGATGCTTATACAACATCTAGAGAGCAGATGTCAGTAGAATGTGTGACTGATGGGAGAGTTTTCTCTCCATGGGTGCATCATAGGAACTGAACTTGGTTGAGAGTGTTCTCTTGTATAATTTACGATTCAAACTGCTTCAGACAAATGTAAAAATTGCACATAATTTTAAATCCTTCATGCTTATGAGAAGATGTCTTTCATTCATAATTGCCAGATTATGCACTGTTTGCAAGGAGATTGAAGCATTTGCTGCAAACAAATCTGTAACCCAAACAGATAAAACTTGTGAAGGGTTGGAGGGTTTTGGGTTTTGTTTTTTGTTTTCTATCACCAGTTAGCATTTTCACCATTCCTCCATCTCATCCATTGCCATCTTCCACATTCTCCACATTCATTTGCTCTTCCATGACCTCTTTGTTACTCCATAGTCACAGGGGTTTTAGCTTCAGATCTCTGCATTTCCACATCAGATTTCTGTGGATTTCTTAACTGTACAGTAGATGCAGAAATCATCTCTCCTGCTAAACAAACCACCAGACTAAAAGCTGGGACTGTAAATAAAACATGAACATTTATATCTTTGTGTCTTTGTGCTTTGCTATAATGATTTTCCCCTTTTTTTTTTTTTTTTTTGCCTGCATAAATATCTTGTCAGCAAAAGCAGGTTTTTCCTGCAATGGGATTCATATTGAAGGAACTGTTAGGGCTTCAGGTATCTAACAGCTTTTAATTAATCACCATTGGCAGCAGGACTAGTGTGAATATCCTACCTTCCCAGTAACACTGGATTTCTGCCAATATCCTCATTTGTAACCATATTCCTTCAAGCAATGTTTTAATGATTTATTTTTTAAATAGAAAAAGTTTCGTTTTTAAAAGCACAATTCAGGTGGAGGAGTAGCTTTTAAATATCATGCAACTGTGATGATAGGCACCAAAGAATCAGATTAGTATTGTGAGGAAGACGGCATATTTTAAAGTATCTTTTAGGCTTTATTCTACAGAAATGCTGATGAAAAATTGCATTCGCAGAAAATAACTCAAGCATTCAACTTCCTGGTTTTATTCAAAAGTAACATTTTAAAGAATTCTCAATTTTAAGAAATATTTCAAGAGGAGACTATTCAAAGTTAAAATATCTTTTAAAGAAATTGAGGCATTAAGTAAGGATAAGGACATTTTTTGGAAATATTTTTGGTTAAACAAGAGGCTTGTGACAAATTTCCTTTGAAGAGGGAGTGATTCTTACCCATGAGGTTTTGGTTTATTTGTATAGAGATATTCATACCTGTGAATGCTATTCCTGTTCTGTTCCTTCCGACAGCAATTTTTGAAGCTGGCGATTTTTGTCTGCATTAGACCTTGCATATTCCTAACAATGCCTTGGCCAAGCCAGTGTCAGCAACAGCGAGAAACTCATCTAAATTTCCCTAGTGTAGACAAAGCCTTAGAGCCCTAACTTATATTATTATGTAGAAAAATGTCAGTTAATTGCCTTCCTTGTCATTCTGAATTCTGAATAGGTTTGTGGCAGAAGTGGTAGAAATTATTATCTCTGCCTTTAAACCATCAGAATCATGGTTTCTTGATTAAAAGCAAATATGATTACAAAAGGGAGACTTTCCTCTGGAAAAAAAAAAAAATCCCTTTTTGCTTAAGTGATTGTGAGACTAAAATAATGATGGCATATTCAGACTGTACTGCTGAGAGTCTTTCATTCTAACCATCCGGAGGGTCAGGAACTGTTTTGACCCTCTGGGTATCCATTACCTAGATTTATCAAAACAAGTGTATAGGTAGTGGCATTTCATAGAGCGTAATGGTTGAAATGGTCACTAGCACGTTTATAATGATATTGCCATCTTGTACATTACTAGCAGAGAGTATGCAGGATCCACTGCAAATTCTTTACTCAGTTATCCTCAAAGTTTCTTCTGAAGCATGGGATTCAAGCTAAGAACAATGCAATTACCAGAATATCATTTCAACAATAGCAGTATGGAGAAGTGCTTTAAAAATGCTGGTTACTTTTGTCAGTCCTTTGTTCGTGTACAAAAATGTTTTATGTTTGTACATGAGAAAAAGCCTGTGATTAGGTAAGCTTGAGCAAGGTTGTTAAAAATAAGCCTTAGTAAGATGTTTGCAGAGTACATCTGACTGGATGATAAGTGTTTAATCATTGCAATAAGTCTTCCATGGATTCCCTTATTCTGCTTACTTGCTGACCTTTACAAGCTGAATATTTCCTCTTTCCCTCTGCCCTCATCTTTCTAAGAACAATGTCTGTACTGTGGTAAAGTACTAGAGAGCTGTAACAGGCATTGAAATTGGCCATAAAATCGGTGGTAAATAATGGGAGTAAATGGGTGTTTTTATGGCACTTGTTCAAATCACTCTACTGCAAAGTCAGACACTATCATGAGAAGGTGTCTCATACTGTCAGTCCTGAGAGCTTATATAAGATAATTCAGAATATTATATGATCTTTTCTTTAGAAAGAAACTTCAGAACACATAGAGTGACACTCCAAGAGACTTCATTAGCCAACAATTAAATGAAAATGAGAAGAATTGTCCTGAAACCTATTTTCATTAATGAAAATGTTTGTACATATAAGACTTAATGGAGCCTGTATCTTCAAATTCTTATAATATTGCTCCTGCTTTAATTGTATGTTTATAATCCTGTCTTTATGACAAACAAAAAGAAATGAGGACGCAGCAGTAGTCTGTGGGTTGCAAATAAAGCTGAAGAGCAATTTTGAATAGACATTGACAGAAGGAGAAAAGTTTTTCAGCTGAAATTCATAGCTAAAGTAGAAAGCCTGGCTGCACTGGAGGGGCCTGAAAACAGTTGAAGGCCAGGAAGAGTCTTTGGTTAAATTGGTGCAGAGGACCCATAGAATGTCAAAATGTGTTGTATCCAGCATGGCTTTAAACTGGCCATATGCAGGTTTTCCTATTAGGTTTAACGTGTGGGTTTGCACCCAATGTCATTTTTCTGTGGTATCTCCATAGTGAATTTTGTCCCACAGAGTGTTTGCGATTTCCAGTGGATGAAAGAAAGAAGAGAAGCTGGAATACTGCTTGCCCCAAATTCCCTTGTATTCATCACATCAGGGAAAATTGCCAATGTTTTTTTCCAAGGCACTTGGACTGACGGGAAATCTCATCTCTCTGAGAGTCCATGAAGTCTCACCCAACCAGGGTAGCAGGGTGGTGGAGCACTCAGACAAAACCACATAATCCTCATTTTAACAGTCCATTGACTACTGAATGGAGAAAGCTTTCTAATTATTCTTCAGACACAATAGCAAATATTTCATTTAAGTAGTTACAGCTAAACAAAACTAGAAGAGGTTTGTCTGTCCCGCTTGAATTTCATCAAGTGTGATTTACTAATGTTCTAGTTTACAATTTGCAAATTAAACTGGTGTTCATCTTCCTCAGAGGAATATGGTATGAACCAGCTGATGCATTTCTTGATCACTGTGAAACAGAAAAGTTAAAGCCATGTTTTTAGAAGACAAGATGGCAACTTCTAACTAATGAGCACAAACTGTATGTAGCTGTCTTTATGGACTGATGAACTTTTATTATCCTTCTGGCTCTGCTTGAAAGCTTCTTCAGGAGATTTCACCCTTCTCTCCATTTTCCCTTGGAAGTGGGTGATATGTATGTGTCTGTGTATGTGATATTGCTATTCTCATAATTATTTCCTTTTATCCTTGTTACATATCAGTCTTTTAATCTAGTTCTTTTACTTTTGACATGATGTCAAATGTAAGTAGTTTTCAAGCAAAAATAAATAAAAGCCTGTTTCCTATCTCGACCTAGATAAGGTTTATCAATAAGCCTATGCATAGGTGAAAATGTTATGTGCTTGTATAGATTTTCATATCTGTTCCAATTTAGGCCAGTATTCCTTGTGTCTGGTTAAATAATATGTATAAGGGGGTCTTACTGTCTCTGCTCTGACTGATGCTTTGTGAGGTGTCTGTCTTTTTTCGAGATTTGAGACACAGTGTATTGAGCAGTTGATGTATTTTTATTTCTTAATATGAATAAACATGGAAACTTTACACATGTCTATCTTGCTTCCTATACTGTACTTGTATATATATAGCTACACACACAGAATTGTCAAATCAGCTAGTTACATCTTTTTAGAACACCAAAGAGAAGTAAGCATGAACTCTTGTAGCTCTCTTATTCCTGTTTAGAGTTTGCTGATAGTTGACCTAAGAGAAACACCTGTGGTACAGAGCAGAAGTATTAATAAAATCAACAACAGGTGATAGAATGAATTAATATTATTGTTCCTCCCTGGATTTTTGCTTTCTTCCTTCCCTTGTCTCCATGCAGAGATGTTCTCCCAGTGCAAGGAAGTGGCAGTGCACCTCACGCCCCGTGATGCTACGTAGGAGCTTGTCTAAGGTCCCCTCCTCCTTATTTTCCACATACCCCATCCACTCTCAGTTCTGATGGATTGTTTCTTTTCACACAACCCATACTCGAGTTTATAACCAGTCTTCAGCAGACTGGCACTTTGCGAGTGCATTCACTAGGCACCTCGCCGAAGGGCTACATGTTTACAATCAAATAGTAGCAGTGAGCTAGTTTGGAAGCATGGCTTTTGGGGATGCGTTAGGGTAGGTACTGGTAACACCAATAGGTTTGTCCAGATGTACTGTAGGCCGTTGTGGCAAGTGTCATTGGAATGTTTTAGTGCTTCTCCCTGGTTACAGAATTGCAAGCAGCATTTATAGCACTGATGGCTTACTGCATTTATCTGCTGCTGCTGGGGATATTTTTCCTCCATTTAAATGACTCAACACATCATTTCTGAAAAAAAGGGAGCACAGTTTAGATGCTATATTCAAATTTTTCATCTAGTATTCAATGTAACATTGATGTTCCTTCTTACATTTAATGATGCCCTTACTGTGTGAATGGAAGCTGCATAACAAAATAGATGACTTCTGCTTTTGCTGTTGAAGTTGTTTGAACCTGACACTGTCTTCTCTGACTATTTACCATCAGCCTTCTTGATTAAGATTTATTTCAATTTATTTTAGCTGATGTTCAAGAGCACATTATTTTTACAAAGTGGGAAAATAATTTGGTTTTTTTTCCTTGTTCAATCTTGCTCCTTTCTGTAGAGCTGAATATATACAGAAATATATTCTGTTTTAGTAGCAATGGCAGATGTCCATGTTGGCGTAGATTTTTTTGTTACCTCATGGAGTTTATAGTGTTCTGTCTAGTATATTGATTATTGGCTGGTGGACAATTTGGTCAAGGTCATAGAGAGGAAAAAAACCCGAGTTAAAAATATCTTCATAAAGGATGACTTAAAGCAGCTCTTTTGAAAGTTTGGTACAAGCAAGTAAGCAAACAAGCAAAGGCATCTCTTTTTAATTTTTTTTAAAATGATAGAAGGAACTTTGAGTGGAAATCAGCCTGCAGTAAGTGCCACAGTAACAGTCAGAGCTGCTGAGCTTCCTGTGTTTCTCTGCAATGCGTTATTCTTCTGCAAAAGGGTCATTATGCATCTTACCTTCTCTGTAGGTTACAGCACACCATCAGAGTAGAGAAGTTGTGCAGCTCTGATTAGCAGTTAATAGAAGCATTCTTTGTGTTCTTCACTTTTGTTTTTCCTTTTATATTCTTTCTAGTAGTGAAGAACTTCACTTCTCCCCAGTGCTGTAAATTTTACTGCAGGGTATTTTGTTAGAAGATATCAAAAACAATTTGGGACTTTGCTATGCTGGTAGATTTTGAGTTTTGTTATTTGAGTGAACAGTGACCAGTTTATCACTTGCAAGTTTGGCTTTCTCCTCTAGCACAGTTCACTCAGTCCACTGCCTTCTCTCTGCTGCCTTCTCTCCTGGGAGCTTCACAGAGGTGGTCAGAGACATGGTATTATTGTGGTTTTATATGTGATTTATACAATCTATTCAGTCTGCTCCCTACTAATCCCTATCTTCTGAGGGCAATCCAGACAGGGATGAGGAATAGGCTGGGGAGGCACTTTTCACAAAGGCCTGTAGTGATAGGATGAGGGGTAATGGATTCAAACTGGAAGACGGGAGATTTAGATTGGAAATTGGAAGGAAATTCCTCACTTTGAGGGTGGTGACACCCTGGAACAGGTTTCCCAGGGTGGTTGTGGATGCTCCATCTCTGGAGGTGTTCAAGGCCAGGTTGGATGGAGCCTTGAGCAACCTGGTCTAGTGGGAGGCATCCCTGCCATGGCAAGGGGGTTGGAACTAGATGATCTTTAAGGTCACTTCCAACCCAAACGATTCTACAATTCTATAGTATCTCTGGGCCAGAAAAAACTCAAGAGGTTGTCATCCCTGTGTCAAGACGAGATGGTTGCCTGTCCTTTTCTTACAGCCTTTCAAGGTTGAAGATTTCGTGACCACATCTGCTTATTTATTCAGTGTTTAATTATTTTTAACACTTTCCTAAGATCTAAGGTCTATCTTCTTTTCTGCAGTTTGAGTCTATTACTTCTTGTTGTGTCTAGTAAGCACACTAGAACAAATTCTTTTATTTCCTCTTGAAAGTGGCCTTTTTCCTACCTGTCTGCTACACACTCTTTCCATCTTTTCTTTAGGCCAATCTCTTTTCAAGTCTTTCACAATTGCTAAATCCCTGCTCACTCCAGTTATTTGCTTCAGTCTTGCTTGAGCTGTGGTGCCCAAACCCACACTCAGTATTCCAGCTAGAGGCTTTCTGAGTGAACACTGCAAGGAGAGGATTACTCTAAGGTGTCTTGTTGGCTGCACTCTTGTTATCATACCCCAATATGACATTCTGGTTTCAGCAGTTTTTGCAGCAGACAGCATCAGTGATTCATGTTCAGTTTATGACCTGTAATGATGCCAGGATCCTTTTCTGCAGAGACATAGTCATTACTCCTCTGGCATTTTGAATGATTTGACACCTTGCTCCTGGCTGCTTTGTTGAAGGCATCATAGTCCCTTGCCATCACGTGGCTCAATGTGCATCCATCAAGTGGCTGTAAGGCTGGCATCCCCGTGGCTCTGTGAAAAAATTACAAAAAGAGATGCAGACTTCCAAAACTATTCATGTCACCCTTCTGGAGAGCCTCAGAAATCTGGGCAGTGCAGGTGGAATATGTTCTGGGAGCTTGTGCATTGCTACTTTCTTTGTGAGGAATGTCTTTGCTTCTCCCTTATCACACAGCCAAAGTGCATGAACATACTCATGAAGTGTTCTAGATAGGCTTCTCACATGAAGCCTGTCCCATCATTTATGCTGAATGCCATTGACTGAAAATCTTAGGGGAGAAGACTGCTTTCTTTATGTATCTATGTAGAGAATGTCTGTAATTGGCCTGTCTTTGTCCAGAGAGTACAGATGTTACACTGCTGCTACTCCTACTAATAAAATTAGCAACAGGCCTTATGATATCATACTTTTTGCAGAACCAAGAGTTGCTTCTCATTGAAAACAGAGATGCCAGAGAGCCTGATAAGGTAATAGTAAGAAAGCAGTAAAAATTATAGAGAAATATTTCCCTTCGAAAAGAATGTTTTCTCAATTTAAGTTGCTTAATTGTCATGTATATTTTTACTTCATTCCATTTAGTGGAGGTTTGCAATATTCCTTAATCTGTTTTTGGTTGGCTAAAGTTTGCAGTTGGCTTATGATAATTCTGCTGAAATCTGAACAATTCGGACAATAAACTCCTTTTCTGAACAGTCTGTATTTACTGGGCTTGCCTTGAAAGCTCCTCTTTGTACTCTTCTATATCTCTTTATGTCAAACTGAGCTGGAAAATTTACTTACATCTAGTCAACTAGAATTACTGAAAAATAATTAGGATTGTTTCAAACAGAAAATATATCAGATTGACCTTCCTTTGGGAAAATGCCTCACTGCCTGCTCTGAGTGAACACACCAACGTTATTAACTTTTGGGTCTTGTTTCTCTGCTCCTTCTGTGTGCTGGAGAGAAGAACAGAGAGCCAGATGCAGCTACCCACCTTAGTGTTTCCCTTCCCCTTTTACGTTCTCCTTATGCATGTATTCAGGCAGTGGTTGAACTAGGTAGATACACAATGTCATGCTGTGCAGGCCCTTCTGAACTACAGATTGCTGTCCTAGAGGGATTTCTAAATTTTCATTCCAACATTTCTAGATTTCAGCTTTGGCCGCTGGATAAGGAAATATGTCTTGTGCAATGAAGCTGAAGAGAAATTAAATTTTTCTGAAATTAAAGTTATCTTATTTCTATGGTACTACTTACACAGAGAGAATTCTTCAGGGTATCTTCAAATCTTCAGTGCAGTGTGGCTTGGATGGCAACGCTTGCAATGAGAATCTATCATGTTAGGGGATGCTCACCTCCTGCCTGCATGATTCCCAGTAGTTTTGTGATGAGTCACCTTGCAGAGTGGTGTAGGATTTTAATATAATAATCTGTACATTAGCAGGAGCATGTCATGCCAGGGTTAAACCGTCCTGGCCAAAAGAGAAGCCACAGATCCCAGGGCATTAAAATTCAGTAAACTTCAAAATTATGTAAATGTCGTGTATTGAATTAGCTTCAG
Organism: Eurystomus gularis; assembly: GCA_013400335.1. Lineage (NCBI taxonomy): Eukaryota > Metazoa > Chordata > Aves > Coraciiformes > Coraciidae > Eurystomus > Eurystomus gularis. The sequence continues at coordinate 201,269 of VZZY01001597.1, forward strand.
TAGCTCATACATTTATTCGGAAGTCAACTTACTTTCTTCTCAGTGTTGACTTCAAACCTCACTTTAGTGAGGTTTAGTACAACTAACTCCACACCCTGAAGAATACGCTGCAACACTGTAAAAAAAAAAACCCTGTAAAACAATGATAGGGTTGGTTTTTTATGAGGTGAGGAGAGGCAGTCAGGTTTAGCAGGCTGGAGTATGCAGAGTCTCCCAGACATGAGCTTCCAAGGGCCTTTGGAGAGTGCCGAAGGGCTGTGCTGGGTTTCATTTCTCTTTGAGCATGCTTCAAGATTAGATGTCATTGAATGTTGCTGACTTGTGAGCGTACTGGATTAGTAGTGATTTAGGCTGTTTCACCATACATCTTCCTGATCAACTTGGCTTTAGTTTTAAAGAATTTTGTCATTTGCTGCTGATTCGTAATTTGTACAACTATGGATTTCAGTAGTAATTTTCAATGTTTTCCCTAACGTTTTCTAGTCCTGGAACAATGGCTAGAAATGCCAGCTCTGCAACAACATTTTTGTTTGAGATTGCAGTAGTACCTTTTTCTAAACTGGAAAATAACCATCTCACATGTGAATTGAAAGCTACCACTTACTTTTGGTGGAGAGAGAGAACCCATTTAATTTATCCTGTGTATGAGAGCAGTAAAAGCAAACTGTGGAGCTCTTTAAGGCAAAATGTATTTTCACTAATGAAGACCAATTATTTGCCTCACATAATTTTCCTCAGTTTTGTACTTTGTTTTTGTCTTTTTATGTAAGAGTCCTAAATTATTCAAACCCTTGCTTAATGTCTAGGGAGATGGGGCAGTGATGGATAAAACTAGTCAGCTGAGAAAGGTGGCTCTTGTTTCAATAAGGGCTATATGGGAAGTGATGAAGGTGTTCTTCATAGCCATTACCTATGGAAAAAAAAATAAGTGTAGATGTCCTCAGAATAAGGCTGATTATTCTAGGCGTCTACCACTGGGAAACAGTCACTTTTCTACCTCTGGATTTTCTTTTCTTTCCACCAGTAAGAATTCTCTTAGGCAGCTCTGCCTGACTTTGTGTGTGCAAGCCCATTTATAGCAGGAAAGGGAAAACTAATCCCAACTGAATTTCAGTCACTTTTGCTTTCTGAGATATATAGAATTTCCCTTGAAGATTGTACAGAGTCTGCAGTCAGCACAAAACAGACCTACTGGCTCCTTTCGTACTTCTAAGCCACTGCTCCATCAATTGTGCAGGCCTTTGGTTTATTTCCAAGCTCAGTCTAACATTCTGGTTTTGATTTAGAGACCCTGATGTTATTTTGATCTTTTGTCTTGCTGTAACTTTGTTTCCTTGTGTTTGTTCCTAGTGGTGAAGTTGGTTAGGAGCAAAGTTATTAATTCAGGTTAAAGGTTGTGGTGAGCCCAAGAGAAGATTTTTAGATTCTGGGGCACCTGAATGATCTGGCAGATCTGGAGCTTCATTTCAGGAAATATTACAGTATCTTTTTTGCCTAAAGTCAAGTGTTGAAGTAGTGGCTATTTTAGACACACAGATTCTAAAAGATTTTGGAGGGAGGGTTCTGTTTTATGGAAGAGAGGAAGAATATAGGATTTGATGGGCTTTATGTGGATTCTCAGAAGAGCAAATCTTTTAGCTCATGAGCAGCAGGAAAAATGGAAATAGCCGTGTCCAGGGCAGTTCAGTCAGTTCTTAGTTAAATGATAAAAATTTCACAGATAAATTTGTATTTTGTATGAATGATGTTGTGAGAGGGATACAACATGTGCCTCCATTTGCTCAAGGAATTATTTCCAGATTACTTTTCTACTTTACACGTATATAGTTATTTATATATATTTCTGTGGTTGTTTTTATATTTGTGGGAGGACTTGTGCTAATTTTGAGAGTAAATGCTAGTACTGTTAATTCTTTTATCTTTCTGAGTTAGATTGAAAGTGTTGGGATTTATTCTGCGTATACATACAATCAAGACAAGTCTATATTTTTAAGTAGAAGCAAAGCCTGAAACCTAGATGATAGTGACTCTTTACTTTCCGTGGTGTAAAGTTTTCTTTTGGCTTTCTGTGGAAATGGAAGTTTATCTCTTTGTTGCTTGCCACCATTTTTGGTGTACTGAGTGGCCTTTGTTTCCATGAAGAGAAGATTGCATCTGGTTGTCTTACCTAACCCAGCTTCTGATACTTGTTTTTTAATTAAGTTCTCAACCAAATATATGCTTTGAGGGGTTATTAAGGTCTGTGAGGATGGCAGGAAGGCAGCACAGTTCCAAGGTAATAAAGTCATGTAGCACTACTAAAGATGAACATGCAAACAACAACCATTCTGAGGTAATACGGCTTTTTCTTGATTTACATTTTTACTTATAAAAATGTAAAGTTAACAGAAATTGAATTAATATACTTTCTTCTCTGAGTTACCATATATGCACCTAGAAACACAGAACCTGCGCTTGGCAGTTCCTTTGATTTTGCTCTCTCTTCACTTCTGTATTTGCTTTTTCCTCTTATCCTGCTCCTCAGAGCTCAAAAACGTTTGTATCAAGGTACTATTTCTAGGCAGGAGCTTCAAGGGTATGATACTTCTATTGTTAGTGCTGTGCTGCTGAGCTAGGAAAGAATCGCAGTAAGGACTTGATTGAACTCCCATGGGGCTTCCACTGAAGATTCTCATTATCTTGTACAGACTTGAGTTCATCTTGTGCTGTATCATAGCCTAAGTGACTGCAGGGCAGAAAGTCAGCTGCTTCAGTTTAGTGCATGGCATATAGATTATTGAATCAAAAATGTGACATTTATGCATTTGCTATTCAGAAATTTTAAAAAACTTCATCAGTTTAAAGTTTTTATGAATAAAATAATGAGATAGAATAAAAACAAAAACAAAGGTGCTGGTTTCTAGTCAGGTAAAATGATGAAAATTCATAGATGATAATTTCAAAGGTAAAAGAGTCTTGAAACCATGATTTTTCTACCTTAA